>JARJLG010000289.1:0-103614 GCA_029448575.1 Mycena maculata | reverse complement strand
AAGAATTGCGTACAAAAAGAGTCAGAAATATGATAATGATTTACACGTAATCTTACCGTGGAATTGTTGGCAACTATCCTCGTGGGAGAACTTGGAATTGCCATATCGAGCGCGTTTGCGCGTTGCTGGAGGAAAGCTCTCTCTGTTCGAGCGTTGCTCTGTCGCAGGATCAGTGGTAGCCAGGATGTCCATGGCCTTCAGATACGAAGATGAAAGTCGATCAATGCACTTGATTTGTGAAAAGGATATGCGTACCGTGGATGAACGCGTACCAGCATGCCGGCTAGAGCTCTGTGAATTTTCAGAGACAGCCCCACGCGAGCTGAGGCAGCCTCGCGAATCAAGGACATGCTCACAAGAGATCGTTCATCCAAAGACTGTGATTGACCATGACGAGTGGTACGTTGCCAGCGCCAAGGACGAGGGACTGGAGTTGCGATTGAAGGGCGTCAATCTCATCAAGATAGATGGCCAGTAAGGCATCAACTATAAACGTACCGGTTCAGGGGCATCTATGAGCATAGGGTCATTGGCCTCACCAGATCCCTCGGGAGGAAGGTCCGCATCATCGATGACAGAATCATCGTCGTCCTCAACGGTAGCCTTGCTCTTGATCTTCTGCGCTTTCTTCTGGAGGCGGTAGGGCATGATAAGTGAAAAGTTTGATTTACGCGTAAATCAACTTTACCTTTTCCTTCCGTTAGCCGCTAAAGCTGCGGTTTTAAGAGCCGTGGCAGTCTCTTTGGCGGCCTTGCCTCAGCCTCCTGAGCGTCCTTAACACGAAGGGCCTCCTCGAGTTCGAACCTATGTTTATTCTCCGCAAGGAGAACACCTGCCTTGATACGATCACGCTAACCTTAATCTTGACACAAATGTCTGTTATATCCGTGCTTTGTCGGACCGGCCGGCCCGGCCGGTCCGGTCCGGCAATTCCCGAGAGGGTTTTCACGCTATGAAGGTCTACTGAGCGTTTCCCTTCTAATCACTGATTACTCATCGGGCCGACGGACTTGTATTTCTCCGAGGCCTTATTGTCTAGTCCGACTTCTTTCTCGGGCGTCCTTACCAAGCCCGAAGTCCTTTATTGTTTAACCTTACTAAGTCACCTTGCTACCTTATTGTTTAACGTTTCTTACTTACCAATATTTCGCACGCTATTGTTTCAATAGACAATAGCGTACTTAGTTTAAAAAGCTAGTTAGATATGTTTTGTACTTCAGTTTGATTATTGATTGTTTCTTCGCTATCTCGGCGTTGGTCGAGCCTCTGTCTTCATCCTCTATTCGGACTTCAACTCCGAGCTCCGAACTCCGTGACTCCAGACTATAGTCTTGTGCGGAACTGCGGACCTGAATAGTCGCTCACTCTATTCCTTGTAGTGTTGCGAGAAAACCGCGAACTCCGAGGTCGGACTTCCTCGGCCTTGGCCTGACTCGACATATAACAATGTCAGAGATAACAGGATAACGACCGGGAATTGGTCCGGGGGCACTGCCATGGATCTGGTAATACGCATTTTTGAGCTGATACGCGGGGTCAAAAAGCGCGGCCTCGGATGCGATCTGGTTCAAATGAGCCATGTTCGAATCCTGCGGGAGCCAAAGATCAGGAAATCAGACAGTGGTAGCAGAGACAAAAAGAACAACGAACATATTCAAAGACTTTCTCGTCCAAGAAGGCGCACTGCTCTTCTTTGTTGGGGTAGTTGGTAGCGCGGATGGCCTTGCCAATGGCGATAATACGGGCATGCTGCTCAGCAGTAAGCTTGGGAACCGTAGTGGGCGCCATAGATGAGATGTTAGAGCAGAGGTGGGGATAGCTGTCGAAAATGCTGGAGTATGGAGTGAAAAATGCGAGGCTTTTATTCATTCCGTTTTGCCACGACCAAGTAATCTACGAGTACTTAACGATTAAGGACGGAGATAATTTACCCGGCCAAGATATGTTACGTTCCGCGAAAACTTGCCTTATCCATGCGATTCGGAAAAATTTAACCGAACCTATAAAAGATTATGACAGACCAGGATAACTGGGGACAGTTATGAGCTATGAAAAGGGGAGGGAAGCTGTAATACACGCCCAGTATGACAGAATGACTAAAAACCGAGACAAAAGATTTACGCGTAAAAACACGTAATTTATCCGATTTACGCGTAAATACGTAATTCATCCGATTCATGCGGTTTTCTTGAATCAGAATCATTGGAACACAAAATGATCAAGAAAACGCAAGAAAAGCACATGGCAGGATACTAGGAGCAGTCATTTGAGCAATCAGATGTTAAGCCTCTGGACCAGAAAGCACATTGTTGCTGAAATAGATGAAACAACGCAATAAGAATTGTCTATGGAATAATTTCGACTATTATATCCCGTAAATCACGGAAGAACTGTGGAAGCAAAAGTGTGACAGAGTAAAAGGGAAATGAGCAGTGACTACACTAAAGCTAAATTTATCTGAAACTAAGCTGTCTAGTGGTTGGCAGAGGCCACACGATAAGACAAGTTGAGGCCATAAGCAAGGCGCTCGGCAACGCTAAGGCCAGGTAGATGAGCTGAAGTAAGAACGTCGCTAAGGCCCTGAGTTTGGAAGGAAGAAGCCTCGTTGGCGGTAGCCTCGAACAGGCGGATGGATTCGCGAAGGTTCGCCAAGAACAGAGAGACCCCATCATCGTCTAAAAGGAGGATAAGGACTTTAGCTAAAGAAAATTAGCAAAAAGGACGTACCGGTGTCACTAGCCCAAAGAACGGCTGAGAACAAACGAGATACCATCTTCATAAACTCGATGCGGTTGGTAAGAGTGCAGTCGGCTTCGCCGGAAACCAGGCAAGCGGCACAAGTGTTATATCCATGCAACATCCCCAGTCTTCTCGTCGACCTTCCGGTAGCTCCGGTAGGTTCCGAGGCTCCGGTAGTATACCGGAGCCTCCGAACCGTCCGGTACCATCGGGTTTTTACGCAATGAAGGATTACTGAGCGTTTCCCGTTTATCCGTCTTCCTTCCTTTCCACTTATTGTCATACGACTTCTCATCAGCCCATCTGACTTGACTTATTGTTAAGAACCACTCTCCTTCCTTTTATGGAATACAATTAGATACTTAGTATAAATACGTCTTTAATATGTCCTGTACATCAGATTGATAATTGACGTTGCTTGGCTCACTTCCCTTGCACTGAGTCGTCTCCGTTCTCTCCGGTTCCCTCCGGTACTCCGACTTGTCTTCCTCTATCGGGTACCTGCCGGTTAGGGTAGTCACTCACCCTTGACCCCCTGTGGTGTTGTGATCCTCCTCCGTATACGTTCCGGACCCTCCGGCTCTCCGACGCTCCGACATACCGGAGCCTCCGGTCGCTCGGTCATTTACTCTTCGGGTCCACCCCGGCTCGGTATATAACAACAAGGACTAGTCCAATAGTACCGAGTGCAACGACGGCCTAACCGAACGCAAGAGTCACACCGGAGTGGCTAAAACGAGATGAGAATAGAAGAGGGCCGGTGGGAAGGGTAAATAACCTACCATGTCCCAAGTCAAGATCGCCCGGACTTTAGATTCAGTAGAACTAAAGCTGCTGGCAGGAATATCTGGGAGACGGTTCTCGTCGGTCCAAGGATTAAGCAGATAACGGAAGTGTTCTGTCCTGGTCATAGTGGGGGACAGAAAAAGACGGCACTTAAGACCAAGCTCGGTCATAAAAGAGGTGGAAAATGAGAGAACCTATTTACGCGTAAATCAGGTCCTTTTATTATGCACCACCTTAAAGGGGAAGCCTGGGCGTGTAGCATGGGATCAGCAAGAGCTGATCACATCTTAAATAAAGCACGCCCGGGTAACCTTAAAAACATGGCTGGCAACAAGTTAACGTGTGGCCAAAGTGATACGGTTAAATTCGCTCCGAAAATAACGTCACCTTCCCGGTAAGGAAGTCCGACCTGTCGGAGGCGTCCTGGGAAAATAAGCAGATCTCGGCTATCCGGACCTGAGATCCGATGCTCCGTAGCTCCGTCCCGCCCAAAAGCCAAACGAATTATTCCAAGTCTGAAAAATCTTGAAAACATAAAAGTCATGGGAATAATAAGGGCAATTCAATAGTATTGACAAGGCTATGTTTTACAAGTCAAGGAATACGACAAATTGTTCATGATATTCGAATATAGTAAAATTCAAGATTTACGCGGAAATGAAAAGAGGAAAGGAAATACGCTATCCTCGAAGTTCATTACGCGGAAATCACTCATCCATTTGTTTGTCAGGTCCTTCTTTGCGTTGATGTTCATGATGTTCGTCAAGTGCGCCCGGGAATCTTGAACCACCAGCTCGAGGTTGAGCGGGAATCGAAGCAAAACCGGGCGCTATGAAAAATGATATGAATCAAATGCGAGAGAGGCAAAGGCTAAAGAAGAAATACGTACGGGCAGGAGTTTGGTTCCGATCTTGGGCCATCCTCGCCTCGGCGCGTCTCTTCTCGTCCCGTGCCACAACCAACTCGGCCTCCCAGGCTTGCAACTGGTCTTCAGTTGGTGGTTGGAGATCAAACCGATAATTGGCCTCTTCGACGACGCTCTGGTATTGGGAATACAGAGGCTCGACTACGTCCTCAATGTGATGGGAAACGATCTCATTAAAAATGAGAGCAGTCTCCTCAGGCACATTATACAACGTATCGAGCATCTGCTAGCACAAGGCCTCGATATGGCGGCGTACGATCTGGGACAGCGCGTAGGTCGACTGCATGAGTCGAACCTCGGCGCGTTGAGCCCCAGCCTGCAAATCCTCGAGACTTCGGCGGTCGTCCAAGACCAAGTTCAGGGCACGATTGATTGCTAGGAAAAGAGTACGATAAGGGATTCGTATGATCAAAAGAAATAGATGGGATGGACTTACCGCTACTAGAAAAAGTAGCGAGCGGAATCAAACCATGGGAAAGTTCCCAGGTTTCGTGCGCTGGGCGGTCGTGGTTGCAAAAGGCGAGCTTGCGAGCCTCACACGATTCGCATTTGGCGAAAGGGAGCGCGGATGGGGTGCATTTCCTATTCAAAGTTGTGCAGTTTGAACAAGCGGTGCGTTTCTAGAAAGAAAATCAGAAGTTAGTATTTACGCGGAAATCAACATAAAAGTAAAACCCGTGAAAAATACGAAAACTTACCAAGAGGCCGGCAAGGTTGAGACAGTCGACAAGTCTGACCTTGTCAACGGGCGGTGCTGGCTCCTCTGGCTCAAAAGCTGGAGCTCCAGGTCCTCGTTTGGCGGGTCGTCCTCGTTTTCTCTTCCCCTCGGCTGGTGGACTTGGATCGGGATGAAAATCCGGATCGGCGGTTGGCTCCGCGTCTGACATGACGTTGGCCTTGCTGGCGCCCTTCCCTTTGGCTCGACCTTTCGGTTTGGGGCCCTTGGTTTTCTTCTCCCCCTTTTGGCGTTTCGCGGGAGGCGGAGTGGACGGAGGTGGAGAGGCGCGTTTGCGCAGAGTCCGACAGCGTTCAGGAGCGGACGGGGCTGGCGAAGGAGCCGCCTCGGGAATAACAGGTGGTGTAAGAACGGCGCGTTCTGGGAGGGCATCGCGCTCCTCGTCATCCGAAGGAGGAACGAGTTCTTCATCCTCTGAGGTAGTAGGTGGGCGAAGTTCCTTGAGGTTGAAGTTCGTATTGGCGTCCAGCTTGGGTGAGACTGAACGGGCGGAAGATCGGAGTTGTACAAGGGGGCGACCTGCGTACTCCAAAGGGTCGACCTGTTTGCCCTTGCCTTTGTTAGGGACAGTCTGGAAAGAAAAGTCGTGATTTACGCGTAAATAAAAGTGTAAATCAGACTTACTGAAAAATCAAGCGGTTCCTCGCTTTCTGGCCTGGGGTCCGGGGAAGCTGGTGAAGGACGAATGGGGCTACCTGATTCAGGGATCCCGCCTTCGAAATCACCTTCAATACTCGCAGCCTAGTAAAGAAAGATTAAAGAAGTCAGTAAAGTAGCTCGAAAGGGGGTTGAGAAAAATTAAACTTACCGGACTGGGGTGATAAACGGGCGAGTCACCAGTTAGAGGGTTGGGAACCGGAGGTTCCTCCTCGTCAGCCCAAATTTCGCGTAATGTTTGACTTTCGGGGCGGTCCCCCTCGTGAACCTGGGTAGGATCATAAGCGGGGGCGCCAGCTGGGACGTTGAGGGCGAAAAATGGCGTGGTCGGTTCTGGGACAAAATCAGCTACAGGTAGTTGGAAATTGTCAGGCAGGTAAGACCGGTATTAAAAAAGAATTAGTATGGGTCTACCAGGCGAAATTCTGGTAATGTACCAGCCGGATCAAGCCAGTTGGGAGAACACGTTCGAGTTGCTGCTTCTGCCGTTTGGGGAGCAGGCAGGACAAGAAATGGAGGCTGTGGAAGAAGGCGGAGACCAATTCGGAAGAAATGGCTCCGGTCATAACTTCCTCACAAGCAATTTCCTAAGGATCAAATTACGCGTAATTAAAATCAATTACCCAACGAGTAATAAAAGAGGACTTACCAGTTCTGGAAGGGCATTTGAGATGTCCTGGTAAAACAAGGATATCTCACGCTCCGGTTTGCGACGGGAAGTGATGAAATGTGTGAGGTGAACAAGGGAGGCGCTTTGGAACGCTCGGAAGAACGAGTGCTCCTCCAAAGAAAAGAAGCGGAAGGGAGCGTGTGTGCGAGGGAGAGTGTACGAGGCGGAGTTTGGGAAACGAAAAGCCCGCGGAGCGTTCTGTAGACGAAGGTCGTTAGCAGCTATCTAGCAAATAAGACTGGTCGAATTAAGACGCATCGTGTTTGGGTCCAGCCGTCCCTGAACCAACCTGAAAAACAGGGTCACTTGTATGACCTGCTCCTCGAAGGCGAGCCTCTGGTATGCTTTCGCGAGAGAACAGATGACGGAGGTGACAAGGAAAGACGGTGGGGTCAAGTTGAAGCCGCTAGCACGGACGTACGTCTCCTAAAATAGAAATCCATGAGTAAAGACAATTTACGCGGAATTAAAAATGAATGTACAAATGCTGGTTCGGCCAAAACGAACAAAGACCGAATATATTCGGTGTGGACGCGGGCGAGGCGCAGCGGGTCTTTAGCCAGCTCCACGATACGGGCAACTGGCAAGCAGTCCAAGAAAAAATAGGCCCATTTCTTCGTTGCCATAAAAAGGGAAGTCGCCATCTTCTATACTGTGGATAGAGAACACCGGGGTATAGGGGAGGCCAGACAAGCTAGAGGGAAAGAGGCCCTCAGGGTAGGCTTGGACTCCCTCCTGGAAGTTGAACTGTCCGGGATGGTCCCCATGAAGGATCTCGTAAGCGGTGTACGGCGCGTTGATGTTGGACATGACGGTGTTAAACAAGTGAAAATTTTAGTTTGGACTTGTTGAACTCTGTATGTCAATATTGCGAACTGAGCAGCTGACCTGGTTGGGAAAATGACTTCTGGTAAAGAGGAGTAAGCTTTGGAAAAGCAGACCAAGTGGAAAGAGAGCGTTTCTGGTAAAACAGAATTACACGTAAAGTCGAGTAGTCAAAGAAGATTACTACCCTGATGGAGTATAAGGTCCGGGTTGATCGGATAAATAATAAATAAATCATGATTAACAAAAAACCTGGCGCCGTAAACACCAAAGGGGGCTCAGACGGATAAATTGGGGTTGTCTGAAATAGAATCACGAGCAGAAGGGGTTGACATGAAGTGTCAATCAAAAAGATCTGCGTCCGCTGATTTCATCGGCTATCGGCTAGTGGAGTAACCGGGGAAAAATTAATGGAGCCCAAACAGGCACTGGGAATGGTCAGAAAAAGAGTTGGTTGACCGGGGACAGTCAACATTTATGAAAAGGGGAGATGATAAGCATGCAAAATGGCCAAGCCTGAAATTTACCAATTTCTGCGTCCTTGTTCCACTTACTAAAGTGGAACCAGAACTTATCTATATCTTGCCCATAAAGAGCCATAGAGAGGTCCGATTTGTTGGCTAAAGGCACTACGCCTCTAGTTACATAGTAAAGACTTGTCAGGTCACCGATACCATGAGGGTCAACAGCCTGGGGAGCTGCTGTGTATTTACGCGTAATTCAAAGTCCAACCATTCGATCGAATTGGGACAGAGATAAAGTGTTATACCAAGGACATACACACACCATCCATTCTGACTACAAATTACACCTGAGAAAGTACACTACTGGAGTTGGGCATCAACGAACAAAGGAACCTTTGCTGAAAGTGGAACACGGCCCGAACAGTCCGGCAGTAGCCGACGGATCAATCCACGGCATGTTTGATATTCAACGCTTAGACCGAGGTCTGGATTGGGTAGCGCAGTTGTTGCCTAGGGAAGATTGATCCACTAGCTCCATCATTCATGTGCTGGAGTAGTTTATCCGTTTTCCCGCACCACAAGTCATACTATATGACCATTTAACCGTGATTCTGCAGAGAGGTGTTACATGCATGCAAAATGTGTGTAATCATGTATATATAGTCTGCAGCCTATGACAGGATTAACCTGTCATAGTGGCCTTTTGGCTCAGTTGGTAACAGTGTTAGCTTGCAGGCACGTTACATAACAGTATGACAGGTTTAAACCGGTCGCGAGTTCAATCCCTGTTGGTGGCATTCTTTTTCAGGCCTGGAGAACCTGGGAAATTTGTCATTATTTGAACTCGGCAACATCCGGCAGGTCGATCATGTGACCTGTGGGTCTACTGTGTATCATGTGGTTCTCGGAAGTGCACCCAGGGTTCCGTCCCCGGTCCGGCCCATTCCTGGGCTTCTGTCCCATTCCGGGACATCTCAGATCCATTCCAGGATCATTTCGGATCCATTCTAGGATCATTTCGCACTTCGAGGGCTCAGTGCCTAATGGGGGGGCACTGTTACATGCATGCAAAATGTGTGTAATCATGTATATATAGTCTGCAGCCTATGACAGGATTAACCTGTCATAGTGGCCTTTTGGCTCAGTTGGTAACAGTGTTAGCTTGCAGGCACGTTACATAACAAGAGGGCTAGACACGGGTAAAATCCACATCATAATATGATGCCATCTCTGGGATTAGAATCAAATCAGAACATAGGTCTCGGAACAAAGTATCTATTTAACCGTTTATTTATCCGTTTGTATTCATTGCGTGCTCATTGCTAATTATTCATGTACTATTTATATTCTATTAGTCCTGCATGTTGTGTCACTCGTTTGTATAAATACAGACAGGTTCAGAGAGGGAAGGCAGTGAATTCACCCCTTCTTGCTAGACGTATTCAGCTCTGCTGGTATTGTCGCTTGGGAAGCCTTGTATTCATTCGGAGTACCTCTTGGAACTTGTAAAGTTCTTTTAGTTATTTCGGTCAATATATTGTTGGTTGTTGGATCACATCTCGCGCTAGGATCTTAAGGAAACAGAACACGGAACAGACTCATAAGGGTTTCATAAGGGTTTCGCAAGGGTTTCATAAGGATTTAGGCAAACGGACTTGATAGAACAAGGAACAGAATCATAAGGGACCGAGAACACTGAAAGGATAACAACGTCTAAGGACTAATCCACCCACCCCACGAGATAAAACACCTCTTGGCACCTTCTAGACCTCATCTGAGTCATTAGATCGGCTAATTGAATCAAATCAGTATTTACGCGTAAATAGCTATTACTTATATCTAGCACAACCAGAGGCCTAATACTTGGTCCGATCCCCGTACTTGCACCGTTTATTGTTTGGATTTGTGTTCAGTGTTGGTTTTGTGTTATTAGTGCTCTAAGCGCTGATTTACATTTTACTACATTTCACGCTTGTTCAGATAGTCAGTGTTTCACCGTCCCATCTTGTCAGAAATTATTCCTCCAAGCAGGTCAGCTGATCGGCTCGAAATATTGGCATACAGGGCTCAACAAGTCCGAACTGCAACGTTTACTTGTTTACTACCATCATGTCCAACCCCAACGCACCAGTCACTGCCTACGATATCCTTCATGGCGACCACCCCGAGCAGTTCAACTTTCAGGGAGGAGTCCCAGCCTATCCCGAAGGCCTCTTTCCTTCTCACTTGTCGGGTATCCCGTATACCCCAGTATTCGCGGCGTACAGTATTGAAGACTCCGACTTCCCCTTCTATGGGAACGAGGAAGTGGGCTTGTTTTTCTTGGACTGCCTCCCTGTTGCCCGTCTTGTGGAGCTCGCCAAGGACCCCTTGCGCCTTGCCCGCGTCCACACCGAGTATATTCGGTGCCTTTTTACTCTCGCCGAGCCTGCCTTCGTAAGTCCCTTTGAATTCCGCGTAATTTGTTTTTATGGAACACTTTGATTTTCACAGGAAACATACATCTTCGCCAGTGGCTTCCACCTGACGCCACCCTCCTTCATCTACTCCGCCTCCCGCAAAACATCAAAAGGGAGGTTCGAAACCCAAATCAAAGGGTTCGAGAAAAGGGACCGCCGTCCGCAAGTCCAAGCTTGTTTCCAAGGTTGCCTCAGACGTGGAGTCCAACGCCGACCCGGATTTCCATCCTGATCCGAGTCCGCCAGCCGGGGAGAAGAGAAAACGCGGTCGTCCTGCCAAACGAGGACCTGGTGCCCCTGCTTTCGAGCCAGAGGAGCCAGCACCTCCCGTGGACAAGGTACGGCTCGTTGAGTGTCTCAACCCAACCGGTCTCCTGGTAAGTTTCGCGAATTCTTACGCAATTACTTATTTACGCATAAATGCTAACTTTCTTCCTCTTCTATTAGAAACGCACGGCCTGTTCAAATTGTTCGACCTTGAACAGAAAGTGCGTCCCATCAGCACTGCCCTTCGCGAAATGCGAGTCGTGTGAGGCCCGCAAACTTGCTTTCTGCAACCACGACCGCCCCGCGCACGAAACCTGGGAGCTTTCCCACGGTTTGACTCCGCTCACTACTTTCTCAAGTAGTGGTAAGTCTTTCTTTTCCTCTGATTATACGAATCCCTTATCGTACTCTTTTCCTAGCAATCAATCGTGCCCTGAACTTGGTCTTGGACGACCGCCGAAGTCTCGAGGATTTGCAGGCTGGGGCTCAACGCGCCGAGGTTCGACTCATGCAGTCGACCTACGCGCTGTCCCAGATCGTACGCCGCCATATCGAGGCCTTGTGCTAGCAGATGCTCGATACGTTGTATAATGTGCCTGAGGAGACTGCTCTCATTTTTAATGAGATCGTTTCCCATCACATTGAGGACGTAGTCGAGCCTCTGTATTCCCAATACCAGAGCGTCGTCGAAGAGGCCAATTATCGGTTTGATCTCCAACCACCAACTGAAGACCAGTTGCAAGCCTGGGAGGCCGAGTTGGTTGTGGCACGGGACGAGAAGAGACGCGCCGAGGCGAGGATGGCCCAAGATCGGAACCAAACTCCTGCCCGTACGTATTTCTTCTTTAGCCTTTGCCTCTCTCGCATTTGATTCATATCATTTTTCATAGCGCCCGGTTTTGCTTCGATTCCCGCTCAACCTCGAGCTGGTGGTTCAAGATTCCCGGGCGCACTTGACGAACATCATGAACATCAACGCAAAGAAGGACCTGACAAACAAATGGATGAGTGATTTCCGCGTAATGAACTTCGAGGATAGCGTATTTCCTTTCCTCTTTTCATTTCCGCGTAAATCTTGAATTTTACTATATTCGAATATCATGAACAATTTGTCGTATTCCTTGACTTGTAAAACATAGCCTTGTCAATACTATTGAATTGCCCTTATTATTCCCATGACTTTTATGTTTTCAAGATTTTTCAGACTTGGAATAATTCGTTTGGCTTTTGGGCGGGACGGAGCTACGGAGCATCGGATCTCAGGTCCGGATAGCCGAGATCTGCTTATTTTCCCAGGACGCCTCCGACAGGTCGGACTTCCTTACCGGGAAGGTGACGTTATTTTCGGAGCGAATTTAACCGTATCACTTTGGCCACACGTTAACTTGTTGCCAGCCATGTTTTTAAGGTTACCCGGGCGTGCTTTATTTAAGATGTGATCAGCTCTTGCTGATCCCATGCTACACGCCCAGGCTTCCCCTTTAAGGTGGTGCATAATAAAAGGACCTGATTTACGCGTAAATAGGTTCTCTCATTTTCCACCTCTTTTATGACCGAGCTTGGTCTTAAGTGCCGTCTTTTTCTGTCCCCCACTATGACCAGGACAGAACACTTCCGTTATCTGCTTAATCCTTGGACCGACGAGAACCGTCTCCCAGATATTCCTGCCAGCAGCTTTAGTTCTACTGAATCTAAAGTCCGGGCGATCTTGACTTGGGACATGGTAGGTTATTTACCCTTCCCACCGGCCCTCTTCTATTCTCATCTCGTTTTAGCCACTCCGGTGTGACTCTTGCGTTCGGTTAGGCCGTCGTTGCACTCGGTACTATTGGACTAGTCCTTGTTGTTATATACCGAGCCGGGGTGGACCCGAAGAGTAAATGACCGAGCGACCGGAGGCTCCGGTATGTCGGAGCGTCGGAGAGCCGGAGGGTCCGGAACGTATACGGAGGAGGATCACAACACCACAGGGGGTCAAGGGTGAGTGACTACCCTAACCGGCAGGTACCCGATAGAGGAAGACAAGTCGGAGTACCGGAGGGAACCGGAGAGAACGGAGACGACTCAGTGCAAGGGAAGTGAGCCAAGCAACGTCAATTATCAATCTGACGTACAGGACATATTAAAGACGTATTTATACTAAGTATCTAATTGTATTCCATAAAAGGAAGGAGAGTGGTTCTTAACAATAAGTCAAGTCAGATGGGCTGTGTTATATCCATGCAACATCCCAAAGCCTCCCATCGACCTTCTGGTCGCTCCGGTAGGTTCCGGAGCTCCGGTCATATACCGGAGCCTCCGGACCTTCCGGAAGCATCGGGTTTTTACGCAATGAAGGCTTACTGAGCGTTTCCCGTTTACCCGTCTTCTTATCTTCCTTTTAATTGTCTCACAACATATCATCAGACCTCATGACAAGTCTTATTGTCATGAACCACTCTCCTTCCTATTTGGGAATACAATTAGGTATTCCATTTAAATACTACGTCTTTACTTCATGTACTTTAGTTTGATTATTAACGTTAATCGTTGCCTGGTTCTTCCTCTTGATCTGAGTCGTCTTCGTACCTCCTTATCACCTTCGGTACCTCGACTTCCGGTTACTCGTCAGTCAAGGCGTTAGCTCACCCTTAACCCCCTGTGGTGTTGCTATCCTTCCTTTATACTGCACCGGACCTCTTCCGGGCCCTCCGGTACCTCCGGTCCTAACCGGAGCCTCCGGAACCTCCGGCCCATCTTCCATCTCGTCCTAGGTCCATTCCGGCACGGTATATAACAGTATAATCAAACTCCCTGTCTTGGCTGGCAATTATGTCTTATTCTCCCTCCGGCACCACTCCTCTTGTCTTTCCATCGCTAGCGGACTCTCCGCTGGGCGTTGAGGAGTGTCACCTTGGTCACAACACTGCCACACCTTTTGATGCCTCGGAGTCGACTTCGTCCTCCGACGTATTTTCTGCCAATCCATGGACCCCGTACCCTGTTCCGGGTACTTCCAGTCCAATCGGTCCATGGAGCTCGGGTTTTCATCAGGTCTATACCGGCTTTCCACAACCCTTGGCGTATCCTCCGGAACCTCCGGTTCCTGTTCCGGGAATCTCCGGAGTGTTCTCTGGAAGCGCTGAGACCGGACAGACTTATCCCGTCCCATCCGCTGTCTTCCATCACTATTGCCAACCGGTACATCATATCCAACCACCGGTGGATCCTCCGTCGTACTCCGGTTCGTCGGACTACGGTTTCCATGGCACTCATGACAGCATCGGCGGAAATCTTTCCCATCACACCAATCTCCTTTCATCGCGTCCTCCGAGCTCATCTGCGTTCACGAACGGAGTTCCGGATATCATTCTATACTCCTCCAACGCAGCTCCTCGTTCTCTCCGGTCTAACCTCCGGAATCCGGAATTTTTCTACGGTACCGATCCCTCGAAACTCCATCCCTTCCTAGCCCAATGCTACCTGCATTTTGCGGAGCGTCCTCGGGACTTCCGCACGGACGACGACAAGAACTTATTCATCTTGTCGTTCCTCCGGGGTGACGCTGCACGCCTATTCGCAACCTCCGGCCCGCAGCAGGAACTTCCATGGCAAGGGAATTTTTCCTTGTTCATCATGGAGTTTTTCGACGTATTCGGTCCTCCGGATCCGACCGGCGACGCAGAGGATCAGCTCCGACGCCTCCGGATGAAACATTCCGACAGGATCATCCCATTCCTCGCAAACTTCGACAAAATCGCTTCTCTCCTCGATTGGAGCGATTCCGCTCTCAGTCACGCTCTCCGCGCCGCTCTCCCTCTCCGGATCACCTCGGAGATGGATCAGTACACCTATCCGAGCTCTTTAGCAGGTGTCCGCGCAATCGCACGCCGTATCGACTATTGGTACTGGCAGCGAATCGATGAAGAGCAAGGCGAAGTCGAGGATACTCAACTTCCGGATGATTCCGGATCCCTCTTAGGGGATTCCGGCAGTTCCGATTTTGGCACCCTGTCACCGGCACTTTCCGTCCTCAGTTACGCGCCTTTCGCACCCTCCATACCGCAGTCTGCAGCACCGGAACGTTCCGGTCGAGCCTCCGGAGTCCCCGGGGCTCGTCACCCGAAGTTTCCGGAGTCTGTCAACAAGCTACTCGGTAAAAACGGACGGATTCTCCCTGCGGAAAACGAACGACGGAAGGCCCGGGGTCTTTGCATGTACTGCGGAGGCTCCGGACATCAAGTTGCCGAGTGTAGGAAGTGTCCGGCTCATTCCGGCGCAACCTCATCTGCCAAATCCACCTTTCCGACCAATATCAGTGCCTAACTGACCAGCAGCCTCGAAAACTCGCGCTCCGGTCGTCCGCGTTGGCCCCCGGAGGCATTTCCGAGTTCATCATAACCACGCATCCATTCTTTTCCACTCTCACGACAGTCCCGCTCTCATGAGCCGGATCTATGATCTCATTATCTCTATCATCTCCAAATTTGCCATGGGTTTCGACTTCCGACCGGAGACTCCCTCTATGATCCGGATCTGTTTTTGTTTACTTATCTGTGAATCTATGGGTTTTGCTCCGTTCGCGGAAGTTCCGGACATAATCTCCCCTCCGGATCTCATCGGCATCTTCTTCCCTCTAATCGGCAGCCTCGTCTGTCATAATTCCATCATCTGGTGATGTTCCTATTCGGAACTCGGCGTCATCGATTCTGATTCCCCATCAATCTGGTTCCTGGATACCGGCAAACTCCACCGTATCAATCCGTTAATTGACTAGTCGGAAGTTTCCAACTGATCTGTTCCTTATTCACATGGGGCTTAGTGTGCACACGACCGGCAGCAATGTCGGATATTGGTTCGGTACCCAATCACGGGTAGAGCAATGCTGCGCCGGAGCTCCGACAACCTCCGCTGCTCATACCGACAATTTTAACGCCATCACCTCGAGTCCCTTCGGTCTCATCGGCCTGCGTGCCACCGTTCCTCCGGAACGTCATCCCGTTCCCCCGGAACATCTCCGAGACATCTGTCTCTCCTTTCCGGACTTTGACTCGTCACCATCTTCCGGACGTCCTTCCGGACACTCTCCGGTTTCGGACATCGTCCCGGATACTCTCCGGACACCCCTCAGCTCACTCCGGTTGTCTCGTCGACATCCGTTGAGCACTTTACTTCTGGTAACCTCCGGAGCAATATTGCTCTGTATAATCTCCGGTCATACCCCGAGGCTATTCGCTTCACGGTCCTCCGGGCGTTCCGGCATTTGCTTGGCTTCCGCTCGCGGATCGCACTTCTCAAGAGGGCAATTAACCTCTTTCCCGATTTTACATTTAGGCTATTAGCCTTATTGTTCATCCTCGCCCTTTTCGGTCTTCGCCTTTCAACAATCATTTCGAAGTTACGCCATTTCTTGGGCTCCGTGGAATTCGGATCAATTTCCACGTCGCAAGTCAGGAAACTTTCCTTGTGCATCCAAAACTCCTGTTCGAACCTTTCGACCAATGTCCTCCGGATTCACTTCATTGATCATGGGCACAACATCTGCATCTATTTCGGAGCCTCCGGAGACTTGCATTCTCCTCCGGCTTCCTCCGAATCTTGCCCTTGATCTCACCTGTAGTCCATCGTTCTCCTCCGGGTTACAAGTAGACCATCTTCCGATAATCTCGGGAGACCCGACCGCCTCTGGCTTTTCCGGGTCACCCGTAGTTTCCTCCGATGGCCCCCCGGAGACCTATGCTTTCCTCCGACTTCACCGACTGCCTCCGGATTATCCAGTCCACACGTTTTATCGTAGGTCATCCTTCGATGACCTCCGGAGATCCGTGTTCTCCAACGGCTTACTGTCAATTGTCCTTGACGTCTACGGATTACTCATACGTTATCCTCCGGTGGCCTCAGGAAACAGGTTTCAACAGTCCTACCAGAACGTCTCCGGGACTCTGTCCGGAGATCTCCAATCATCTCCGGATTCTTTCCGATATGGAGTTCACACATCGTACAAAAACGAGATCATTCGCTTGGCAGCAACTTCGAAACCTCCGGTTCTACCGTTCAATTATCCCACCTTTGATTCCTCCGTTCCAGCATCATCGTGTGTTTGATCCGGAGGCTCCGGACACTACGTTATTATCGGAGCCCCCAGACCATCCATTTTCAAGTGCCATTATAGCACTCATCGATGTCTGCATTTTCGGAGTCAACGTCTTTGAACCGGACGTACTTGGCTTGAAGAATTTTTCGGGCACCTGGAGCTTGTCCATCAAATTTCGGCTTTTCCATTCTATTCTTTGGGAACAGCTCCACCCATTCCGCCTCCATGTATCTTCGGAGGTGGTGTTCATCTGGTCGTATTCCGAGTTCGGTCGCTCGGACCTCTCGGAACCTCTCTCCACATCTTGGAATCCTCGCCTTGCGGCGTTCTGATGCTCCGAATCAACCTCCGGTATCTCCGATTTCCGCAGCTCTTCTCCGGAGCCCAAGATTCCAAATTCCGAGTTACGACCATTAATCCCTACCGCTCTCGTTGCAGTCGAGATTTCTCCTGCTTTCGAGCTGTCAGGATTCTTCGATCCTCCCACCTTCCGGTGGTTCTCTGGCCTTTCCGGGGCTCTCCGGTAATTTCCGGAGTTCTCCGGCGCTCACCGGAGCGACTCAGAGGATGTGGAATTGTCGGCAGACGATGGGACGTCTACCCTTAAGAGGGGGATAAGCCTATAAAAACTCCGATAATTTTCAACTTTTCTTCGCAAGAAGTGCAGACTATTGATCAAAAAGTCAGCATACCACGCGGAACACATCCTCTCAGTCCATCTCTTGTCGTTTTGCCTTCCTCTCTGCAGACGGCACAATTGCGCTCGCTATTCGATTTCAGATCCAATCAATCTTCGACCAACTACCACTACGCATTCCAGGGTATCATTCATCGGTATTCCGGTATTCCGGTCTTGTTCCGGACATCGTTCACCCTCCGGACCATCCACCAATTATCCAACCGGTACCAGAACCATCCGACAATCCTCACCCATGCATCAAGGGATCCTTCCGTGAGCTCCGGATCCTCCGGAACCTCCGGAGTTCCCAGACATAGTGGTCGACAACCTTCTGTTATCCATACGACATTTGCGCATCTGGGTGCATCAATCTATCCCTCCGATTATTCCACCCATCTTCGCCCATCCCTTCACTTCCGGGCACATATTGAGTATTATCTGATTCCCCGAGAGTCGTCACGATCAACTCTTGCATCGGTACTCAATTCACATCACCTTCTCTTATCCCATTCGGGATCTTGGGCAACTTCATTTAATCACTCATCTGCCCAACCACTTTCCCTTCTTTGCCGCCTATCCATTGGTATACTTCCGGATTGCCTCCGGTACACTTCCGGAATCACTCCGGTACTTTTCCGGATAATCCCTCCGGTGTCCTACCGGCTCTCCTTCTATTCTTTCCGGTTTCCTTTCGGATCGCTTCCGAATTCTTCCGGTTTACTTCCGGCATCACACTCCTTTGCCAATTCATTTTCGGTTCGTGTCCGGGAATTACTCTGGTCACTTATCGACAGATGGAGTGGACCAATCGACATCTTGATTTGGTCGCTTTTCCAATCAACGGAATAACACTCCTCTTATCATTCATCGATATTCCAATCATTCATCATTTCTCCAATTATTCATTCTTTGAATGCAACAGTTCCTACAGTGGAACCCAACCCGTATCGTATACGATGCGTTCCGGTTCCGGAACTGCTCCGGAACGTTGCCTTTCTATTCCGTCACATCGGAATCCTCACCATTCCTCCTCCGGACCCTCCGGTGATTAACCGGAACCTCCGGATCCTTCCCATTTCACTCAAGTTTTACATAAAGTCAAATCAAGAAAAGATATCATCCGAATCCACAAATACAAAACACTCATTATCTACAAATGTCTTTATATTGTCCATAGGTCACTTTGGACCCTCGTCTTCACCTCCGGACGCCTCCGGCTTTTCTCCCGGAGCCTCCGGCTCCCCCATCTCCTCGTCCTCGTCATCCAGGACAAACACCCCGCCTTCCTCGTGGAATCCCGCTGGCGCTCCCGGTTGGAGCACCAAGGTCTGGAAACCCCGCTCCTCCGACTCCCTCTTCACCCGTACCGGAGCCTCCGGTACAGGCGGCGGAGTGGGAGGCGGAGGCGGCACCGGCTCGGGATCAGGCTTGAAGGTTGGGACCGTGATGGTCCTCGCCTCCGCCTGGCCCGTGGTGTGTTCATCGGGCCCTTCCGGCCCCTTCAGCGCCCCAGGCGCGTCCACCTCCATCCTCATGTCCTCCCCGCCGTCCGAGGACCGGAAATCCTCCGGCCAAGATTCGGAACGGGCTCGGGGCGCAACCGGAGCCTCCGGTTCCGCCTCCGAGTCCTCCGACTCGACGGGTTCCACCTCCTTCTTCTCCACCTCGGGGCCCCCGCGCTTCATCAGCCTCCGGCGCTTCGCCGGGGGCGCGTCTTCGTCCATCTCCGGCTCCTCGGCGGCCAGGTCGAGCTCCGCCGCCTCCGCAAGGGAGAAGTCCCATTTGGAGGCCTCCATATCGGCTGCCATCAACCGGAGCATCCGCTCAACCCCAGGCGGCACCTCCCGACCACTCTCCGGCGCTGCGAGCGTCTTGAGGATAAGCTGGCACGCCCGGTATGCCAGCTTATAGCGCAACATATTGCGCCCCACCTGCTCCCCGAGGTATCCGACGTGGGTATCGAGCTCCCGGAGCTTCTCTCGCACACTTTCCTTGCCCTCCGCCTTCCGGGCCCTCCGTTCCCGTTCCTTCCTCGTGCGATCCCGCACCTCGCGGTCGCTCCGGTCGCCCCCGACGTTCCGGGTGCTCCGGCGCGTCCGCGAGGGCCCCGCGACAGGTCCGGAATCCTGTCGACGGGCCTTCGCCATCTCGCGCTTGTTGACGCGCGGTGGACCGAGGGGGCGGGCGCGACTGCAATGAATGTGTTTGGCGCGGCAGCGCCGGCACGCAGTGCGTCCGTATTCGACGACGCATACCTCACTGCTCTTGCGGCAGGAATCGCAGGCTAGGAAAAAAAAAAACAAATATTAGGTTAGTACCGGAACCTCCGGTATGAACCGCGACGCACCGTTGTCTCCCTCCTGCTCCACATCGCTGTCGTCCTCGTTGTTCAGCTCATCTTCTTCCTCCTCCTCTCCTTCCGCACGCTCCGGGGACATGGTCTCAATAACCGGCACTTCATCAAATGCCGGGGCCTCCGCGTCGAGCGACTCTAGCTCGCGAGCAAGCTGGAGGGCTCGCGCGGCGTCCTCCTGCGCAACCTCCGCGCGGTTGGAGGCCTCGACGGCCTGTTCCTGGTACGCGGAGATGAGAGCCCTTCGGCGCGCCTCGCGCTCCTCATAGAACTGCTGCACGGCTTCATCGCGCAGCTCCGACGTCGTCGCGCGAGCCTTCCCCTTCCCGGAACTCTTCCCCTTGCCGGCGTCGCCGCGGTCGTCCTCCGAGCCTCCATCGCGCCCGCCGTTGTCGCTTCCGTCGTGTTGCATGGTGGTTATGATTTGGTGACCGGAGGTGGTGGAGGTAGGAAAGAAAGAAACGTCTGAGTCAAAACCAACAGCACGTGACTTTTTGATCTTGTTTATTTTCCCACGCTCCTTCATTGTTCGGCCAACTCGTTATCTCTTGGGTTCCTCATGGGAGAGGAACCTAAGAGGGGGATACTGTTATATCCATGCAACATCCCAAAGCCTCCCATCGACCTTCCGGTCGCTCCGGTAGGTTCCGGAGCTCCGGTCATATACCGGAGCCTCCGGACCTTCCGGAAGCATCGGGTTTTTACGCAATGAAGGCTTACTGAGCGTTTCCCGTTTACCCGTCTTCTTATCTTCCTTTTAATTGTCTCACAACATATCATCAGACCTCATGACAAGTCTTATTGTCATGAACCACTCTCCTTCCTATTTGGGAATACAATTAGGTATTCCATTTAAATACTACGTCTTTACTTCATGTACTTTAGTTTGATTATTAACGTTAATCGTTGCCTGGTTCTTCCTCTTGATCTGAGTCGTCTTCGTACCTCCTTATCACCTTCGGTACCTCGACTTCCGGTTACTCGTCAGTCAAGGCGTTAGCTCACCCTTAACCCCCTGTGGTGTTGCTATCCTTCCTTTATACTGCACCGGACCTCTTCCGGGCCCTCCGGTACCTCCGGTCCTAACCGGAGCCTCCGGAACCTCCGGCCCATCTTCCATCTCGTCCTAGGTCCATTCCGGCACGGTATATAACAGGCTGATGAGAAGTCGTATGACAATAAGTGGAAAGGAAGGAAGACGGATAAACGGGAAACGCTCAGTAATCCTTCATTGCGTAAAAACCCGATGGTACCGGACGGTTCGGAGGCTCCGGTATACTACCGGAGCCTCGGAACCTACCGGAGCTACCGGAAGGTCGACGAGAAGACTGGGGATGTTGCATGGATATAACACTTGTGCCGCTTGCCTGGTTTCCGGCGAAGCCGACTGCACTCTTACCAACCGCATCGAGTTTATGAAGATGGTATCTCGTTTGTTCTCAGCCGTTCTTTGGGCTAGTGACACCGGTACGTCCTTTTTGCTAATTTTCTTTAGCTAAAGTCCTTATCCTCCTTTTAGACGATGATGGGGTCTCTCTGTTCTTGGCGAACCTTCGCGAATCCATCCGCCTGTTCGAGGCTACCGCCAACGAGGCTTCTTCCTTCCAAACTCAGGGCCTTAGCGACGTTCTTACTTCAGCTCATCTACCTGGCCTTAGCGTTGCCGAGCGCCTTGCTTATGGCCTCAACTTGTCTTATCGTGTGGCCTCTGCCAACCACTAGACAGCTTAGTTTCAGATAAATTTAGCTTTAGTGTAGTCACTGCTCATTTCCCTTTTACTCTGTCACACTTTTGCTTCCACAGTTCTTCCGTGATTTACGGGATATAATAGTCGAAATTATTCCATAGACAATTCTTATTGCGTTGTTTCATCTATTTCAGCAACAATGTGCTTTCTGGTCCAGAGGCTTAACATCTGATTGCTCAAATGACTGCTCCTAGTATCCTGCCATGTGCTTTTCTTGCGTTTTCTTGATCATTTTGTGTTCCAATGATTCTGATTCAAGAAAACCGCATGAATCGGATGAATTACGTATTTACGCGTAAATCGGATAAATTACGTGTTTTTACGCGTAAATCTTTTGTCTCGGTTTTTAGTCATTCTGTCATACTGGGCGTGTATTACAGCTTCCCTCCCCTTTTCATAGCTCATAACTGTCCCCAGTTATCCTGGTCTGTCATAATCTTTTATAGGTTCGGTTAAATTTTTCCGAATCGCATGGATAAGGCAAGTTTTCGCGGAACGTAACATATCTTGGCCGGGTAAATTATCTCCGTCCTTAATCGTTAAGTACTCGTAGATTACTTGGTCGTGGCAAAACGGAATGAATAAAAGCCTCGCATTTTTCACTCCATACTCCAGCATTTTCGACAGCTATCCCCACCTCTGCTCTAACATCTCATCTATGGCGCCCACTACGGTTCCCAAGCTTACTGCTGAGCAGCATGCCCGTATTATCGCCATTGGCAAGGCCATCCGCGCTACCAACTACCCCAACAAAGAAGAGCAGTGCGCCTTCTTGGACGAGAAAGTCTTTGAATATGTTCGTTGTTCTTTTTGTCTCTGCTACCACTGTCTGATTTCCTGATCTTTGGCTCCCGCAGGATTCGAACATGGCTCATTTGAACCAGATCGCATCCGAGGCCGCGCTTTTTGACCCCGCGTATCAGCTCAAAAATGCGTATTACCAGATCCATGGCAGTGCCCCCGGACCAATTCCCGGTCGTTATCCTGTTATCTCTGACATTTGTGTCAAGATTAAGGTAGAGCGTGATCGTATCAAGGCAGGTGTTCTCCTTGCGGAGAATAAACATAGGTTCGAACTCGAGGAGGCCCTTCGTGTTAAGGACGCTCAGGAGGCTGAGGCCAAGGCCGCCAAAGAGACTGCCAAGGCTCTTAAAACCGCAGCTTTAGCGGCTAAACGGAAGGAAAAGGTAAAGTTGATTTACGCGTAAATCAAACTTTTCACTTATCATGCCCTACCGCCTCCAGAAGAAAGCGCAGAAGATCAAGAGCAAGGCTACCGTTGAGGACGACGATGATTCTGTCATCGATGATGCGGACCTTCCTCCCGAGGGATCTGGTGAGGCCAATGACCCTATGCTCATAGATGCCCCTGAACCGGTACGTTTATAGTTGATGCCTTACTGGCCATCTATCTTGATGAGATTGACGCCCTTCAATCGCAACTCCAGTCCCTCGTCCTTGGCGCTGGCAACGGTACCACTCGTCATGGTCAATCACAGTCTTTGGATGAACGATCTCTTGTGAGCATGTCCTTGATTCGCGAGGCTGCCTCAGCTCGCGTGGGGCTGTCTCTGAAAATTCACAGAGCTCTAGCCGGCATGCTGGTACGCGTTCATCCACGGTACGCATATCCTTTTCACAAATCAAGTGCATTGATCGACTTTCATCTTCGTATCTGAAGGCCATGGACATCCTGGCTACCACTGATCCTGCGACAGAGCAACGCTCGAACAGAGAGAGCTTTCCTCCAGCAACGCGCAAACGCGCTCGATATGGCAATTCCAAGTTCTCCCACGAGGATAGTTGCCAACAATTCCACGGTAAGATTTACGTGTAAATCATTATCATATTTCTGACTCTTTTTGTACGCAATTCTTAGCCACGGAACTTGCCGTCAACAACGACGTTGTCCGACAGACTGTTGAGGCAGCCACTGCCGCTCTCGATTCAGACGATCTCCCAGACACCATTGCCTCGCTTAGGATGGAAGAATCAGAACTCCGCTCCCGACTTGCTTTCAGCAACGCCCAACTCCGTTACCAACTCGACCACCGCGAGTACCTCATCCGAGACCTCCGTCGTGTTCTGGACACCCAGCACCAACGCTCGCCCCCGGACGATAAACGGACTTAGTGGAAATACCCTGTGAGTTTTATTTTGACTCGTTTCAGTTGGCAGATCCTTATTATGATGGACAGGTCCTCGCACGAGTGTCCCCATTGTGGACCATACTACATCGTTCGCTGCCCCCAAGAACCTTCTTCCTTCTGAACACCCTATTTTCTCACATATCCGCCACTGTCCTTACTCAGTACTCGTCACATTCCCTTTTTCATTCCTTCAAACAGACCCCTTGTCTGAGTTTTCCTCCCGTTACGTCTCTTTACGTTTCATCCTCACCTCGCTACTTATCCATGGCTTCCAAACTGCGTAGTTTTAAATGTAACTTTACGCTACACACGCTCCCTTTTCTGCACAGCCAATCAACTTCGTTTTTCCCCTGATATTTACATGTTTATTGTGAGGTCAAGTTGATTGCGACAAGGTCAGCTATTCCATCATCTTAGAATTTTCCCCTAGTTAACACAGCGCTTCTCGACCACGGATGCCAAACACATTAACATATTACGTGAGTTCATTCCGCCGTCCTGCCGTATCCTTTACTGTACGGCTCAGATAATTAAAGCTGAGCCGTTGCTCGTGCTTTATACACGAATCGGGTACTTTTCCTGAAAGTGACACTTATCCTTATGCTCCTAGGAGACGCTTCGAACGACGAGGCCCAGCTGGCACCTCGGCACTGGTGTCTATATCTCCAGGCTCAAGATCAGGTTCGTCTTCACTGAAGTAGCTCTCGTTATCCGAGCCATCGCCGATTTCCGCGTAATTCGGTCTGATGCGTATTTTATGGAATTGCATGTCTTTCCCGAGGTATTCATCTTCCTCTTCGTCTGCTTCAGCTAACTTATCAAGTTTTTCACTTGACAAGTCTATGAGATCCAAGATATCAGCTGGTAATTCCACAGATTTGCGTTGGGCAAATGGAATTACTCTGAAAGCACCAATCTTTCCCTGGAACATGGCCCCGTCTAGTTCGCAGCAAAGGTAGGAACCACCTCTTGTACGTCTAATTACGATCATAGGTCCCATGTACCGGTTATGCATCTTGGTGTTCAAGGATTTCTCAACCGAAGTGTTGCGCACGAGTACTAAGTCACCTGGTTCGAAATTATAGTCTCGAATCGTGTGTTTATTTTCTTCCTCGTACCGCCTAACTGCTTTCCTTTTCTCTTCATCTACCCTTGCTCGCATTTCGTCAATATGAAAGGTATGTTTTGCCAGAGCTCTCGCCCTTAGCCCTATCAAATCTGCTGTAGTAAGCGGGGTACCAGGATATTCAACCAACCAGGTGGCTTCTTCAATATCCAGAGGAGTAACAGGATGGGCACCGGTTACTGCAAAGAACGGTGAGCAGCCTAGGCCGCGCCTGATGGTAATTCTGTCTGCCCACAGTACTTGTGGAAAGAACCAGTACCATTTCTTCGCATCACCCCCAGTTGCTTCATAAAGCGACTGTCGCATATCCCAATGTCCTCTTTCTATTGGACCAGTCGCAATTGAATTGTAAGGTGATATTCTAATCCCTATAATCCCATACTTTGCGTTTAACCACTTCAGTGCGGCAATAAACTGCGGAGCGTTGTTGGTTACTATCCATTTAGGACAGCCCCACCGGCAGATAATATCTTCCAGTAAGAATTTTCCCAACAATTCCCCATTGTCTGCTCGGATAGGCCTAGCTTCCAAATATCGAGAGAGAGAGCACCTTGCCGAGACCACATTTTTATAATTATTGGAGGGTGTCCCCATAATCATTACATCCGTGTGTATTTTCTGAAATATACTCGGAGTCATGGTTACAACAGGCAGGACTTTCAAGAGTCGTTTCTGCCGTAGTTGACAAATATGGCACGAATCCGTAAACCATTTTACGTCTCTCTCCATCTCTGGCCACCAGAATCTTAGTTCAATCATAGATTTTGTCGCGTAAAACCCTTTATGTCCCAGTGAGTTATGAGAAGCACGCATCATGTACATTCTATGCTCTTTTGACACAACTAGTCTATGCGTTGACCCGTCTCCTCGTTTGTATAGCCGCCCTTCCTTGCTTAGGAAGAAAGGTCTCGCGAATCTTATGAACTTTTTATACTGTTTGTTGTCCATCCCTTCTGGTCTAACCATAGGGTCGTTCAGCCACTTGCTTACTAGAGGTAATCGCTCATCCTGTGCCATCCCAGCACTACTTCTGTGTCCTTCTGGATACGGTTCACGTTTCTCTGGATCATCGCGTAATTCCATCCTTGGTAAGAGTAATTCTTCTTCGGGAGGGTCAATCAGCATATATTGAGGCATTATTAGTCCCTCAGCTGCGTATGCCGCTTTCACCGTAGTCGAAACTTTTTCTTCCTGGATTTCCGCATAATTCAACTCTTGGTCGAAATCGTGTACCGTAGCCGCGGTTCCTTCCATGGATTGAAGATAACCTCCTCGTATATCAATCTGATCTTTGAAATCGTCAAACTCGAGGGGCTGATCAATTGAATAGTCCCAGTCAGGATGATTCTCAGGTGCGGGGTGAATATCGATAAGTCCATCTTCTGGATTAACCCATACTTCATCTCCTGGCTGAGCCTCCCTTCTTGACAGACCATCCGGTGGGAAAGTAGCTCCTTTGACATGCTTCAATGTGAAGTGAAACATCAAGATCTGCTCGATCCATCTATTGATCGTGGCGTTGGGTCCCATACCCGGGTTGTTTAACATTCCTTTTATGTACAACGCGTCGGTTTCCACAACTAGCCTTCTACACCCCAACAACCAGTACTGCATAGATTCTAAAGCTCGTTTCAAGCCATATAACTCGCGTTTTGGTTGTGAGAACCGGGCTTCCCGCTCGTTTAGAGTGATGGACCCGAATTTCGCGTAATACCGTTTCTTCGAGTCTATTGGATCAGCTTGGTAAATCTGAAGCCCAACTGCCATCCAAGACGTGTCTACTGCGAGATAAATATCAGAGTCCCACTCATAGTTCAACGGCTTCAAACATCCTGCCGTTAAAAGCGCTTGTTTCATTGTTTCCATGGCTTCTATCTGTTCTGGTCCCCACACAAATTCTTCAGTGTCCCGAGTTAACTTCTGAATTGGTTGAGAGATTTTGCTGTAGTCTTTAACAAACATTCACATAACCCCAATTGTTCCCAGAAATTTTCTAACATCTGATACATCTTTTAGTGGTCCCCATCTCATGATTACCCCAACGCGGTCAGTACTTGGCCGTCTCCCTTCGTAAGAACAAACATGCCCTACTACTGAGAAAGAGTCTGCGCATAAAATTGATTTTAGCCCTGATAAGGTGCCACCACAATATTTAATATGTTGGACTACGCGGTTCAAGTTCTCAAAATGCTCCCAGACAAAACGCCTGATACCAGCATTCTCAGGTATGGTTTCAAAATCTCCATCTTTATCTTGATACCTCGATCCTGGACCTCTTATCGGTACATCATCGATGTAAGGTATAGTAACATGCGGAATTTCCTCCTTCAGGATAAATGTAACATCATTGTGGAATATTGGTACTGAGTTTGTCCAACCTTGGGGCAATTTTACCAACCTGAGAGCGCCAAACGGCGTCTGAAAAGTCGTAAAGTCCCTAGATCCCTCGGCAATATCCCTATGATCATATCCTGAGTATAAATCCAAGCATCCACCACACGCCCTACCCGCAAAATGATTAGCGAGCTCGTCTGTAGCCGGTGGAACCCCAGAATGTGCAATTGTTACTGCGTTCAAAGGTTCCAAAGCATGTACCAAACGAATACTCTTGCCATCTTTCTTGATAACCCCAAAGAATTTACTTCGATACGACGCGTTGGATGGTTCATAAACCCCAGCGTCTATCTTGTTCTTTATAAGCTACTCGGTAAAAATGGACGGATTCTCCCTGCGGAACACGAACGACGGAAGGCCCAGGGTCTTTGCATGTATTGCGGGGGCTCTGGACACAAGGTTGCCGAGTGTAGGAAGCGTCCGGGTCATTCCGGCGCATGTTCATCTGCCAAATCCACCGATCCGACCAACATCAGTGCCTAACTGACCAGCAGCCACGAAAAACTCGCACTCCGGTTGTCCGCGTCGGCATCCGGAGGCCTTTCCGAGTTCATCATAACCACGCATCCATTCTTTTTCCACTCTCACGACAGTCCCGCTCTCATGAGCCGGATCTAGGATCTCATTATCTCTATCATCTCCGAATTTGCCACGGGTTTCAACTTCCGACCGGAGATTCCCTCTCCGTTCCGGATCTGTTTGTGTTTACTTATCTGTGAATCTATGGGTTTTCCTCCGTTCACGGAAGTTCCGGACATAATCTCCCCTCCAGATCTCATCGGCATCTTCTTCCCTCTAATCAGCAGCCTCGTCTGTCATAATTCCATCATTTGGTGATGTTCCTATTCGGAGCTCGGCGTCATCGATTCTGATTCCCCATCAATCTGGTTCCTGGATACCGGCAAACTCCACCGTATCAATCCGTTGATGGACTAGTCGGAAGTTTCCAACTGATCTGTTCCTTATTCACATGGGGCTTAGTGTGCACACGACCGGCAGCAATGTCGGATATTGGTTCGGTACCCAATCGCGGGTAGAGCAATGCTGCGCCGGAGCTCCAACACCCTCCGCTGCTCATACTGACAATTTTAACGCCATCACCTTGAGTCCCTTCGGTCTCATCGGCCTGCGTGCCACCGTTCCTCCGGAACGTCATATCGTTCCCCGGAACATCTCCGAGACATCTGTCTCTCCTTTCCGGATTTTGACTCGTCACCATCTTCCGGACGTCCTTCCGGACACTCTCCGGTTTTGGACATCGTCCCGGATACTCTCCGGACACCCCTCCACTCACTCCGGTTGTCTCGTTGACATCCGTTGGGCACTTTACTTCCGGTAACCTCCGAAGCGATATTGCTCTGTGTAATCTCCGGTCATACCCTGAGGCTATTCGCTTCACAGTCCTCCGGGCGTTCCGGCAATTGCTTGGCTTCCGCTCGTGGATCGCTCTTTTCAAGAGGCCAAATAACCTCTTTCCCAATTTTACCTTTAGGCTATTAGCCTTATTGTTCATCCTCGCCCTTTTCGGTCTTTAATAATCATTTCGAAGTTACGCCATTTCCTGGACTCCGTGGAATTCAGATCAATTTCCATGTCGCAAGTCAGGAAACTTTCCTGGCGCATCCAAAACTCCTGTTCCAACCTTTCGACCAATGTCCTCCGGATTCACTGCATTGATCATGGGCACATCATCCGATTCTATTCCGGAGCCTCCGGAGACTTGCGTTCTCCTCCGGGAACTGCCCTTGATCTTATCTGTAGTCCATCGTTCTCCTCCGGTTCACAAGTAGGCCATCTTCCGATAATCTCTGGAGACCCGACCGCCTCTGGCTACTCCGGGTCACCTGTGGTCTTCCTGCGATGGCCCCCGGAGACCTATGCTTTCCTCCGGCTTCACCGATCGCCTCCGGATTCTCCAGTTCACCCGTTCCATGGTAGGTCATCCTTCGATGACCTCCGGAGATCCGTGTTCTTTCAATCGTCTTAGGCGTCTCCGGATCACTCGTACGTTATCCTCCGGTGGCCTCAGGAAACAGTTTTCAACGGTCCTACCTGGACATCTCCTGGACGTTGTCCGGAGACCTCCGATCATCTCCGGTTCCCCTCAACAAGGAGTTCGCACATCGCACAAAAACAGGATTATTCACTTACTAACAACTGCGAAACGTTCGGGTTCTACTGTTCGTTTATCCCACCTTCGATTCCTCTATTCCAGCATCATCGTGTCCCTGGTCCGGAGGCTCCGGTTCCAACGTCGTTGCTGGAGCCCCCAGACTCGCAATTTTCCAAGTGCTATCATTGCACTCATCGATGTTTGCATTTTCGAGTCAAGGTCTTTGAAACGGACGTACTTGGCTTGAAGATTTTTTCGGGCACCTGGAGTTTTTCCATCAAATTTCGTCTTTTCCATTCTATTCTTTGGCGAACAGCTCCACGGATTCCGCCTCCCTGTATCTTCGGAGGTGGTGTTCATCCGGTCGTATTCCGAGTTCGTGTTATGTAACATGCCTGCGAGCTAACACTGTTACCAACTGAGCCAAAAGGCCACTATGACAGGTTAATCCTGTCATAGGCTGCAGACTATATATACATGATTACACACATTTTGCATGCATGTAACAGTTCGGTCGCTTGGACCTATCGGAACCTCGCTCCACATCTTGGAATCCTTGCCTTGCGGCGTTCCAACGCTCCGAATCAACCTCCGGTATCTCCGATTTACGGAGCTCTTCTCCGGAGCCCAATATTCCAAATTCCAAGTTACGACCACCAATCCCTATCGCTCTGTTTGCAGTCGAGGTTTCCTCCTGCATTTGTGCTGTCGGGATTGTCGCTCCTTCCACCTTACGGTGCTTCTCAGGTCCCTTCCAGGCCTCTCCGGTAAATTCCGGAACTCTCCAGCGCTTACCGGAGCGACTCGGAGGATGTGAAATTGTCGGCAGACGATGGGACGTCTACCCTTAAGAGGGGGATAAGCCTATAAAAAATCCGATAATTTTCAACTTTTCTGCGCAGGAATTGCCAACTATTGATCTAAAAAGTCAGCATACCACGTGGAACACATCCTCTCAGTCCATCTTTCGTCGTTTTGCCTTCCTCTCTGCAAACGGCACAACTGCGCTCGCTATTCAATTTCAGATCCAATCAATTTTCAACCAACTACCACTACACATTCCAGGGTATTATTCATTGGTATTCCGGTATTCCGGTCTTGTTCCGGACATTGTTCACCCTCCGGACCATCCGCCAAATACCCAACCGGTACCGGAACCAACCAACGACCCTCAGTCAAGCAACAACTGATTCCTCCATGAGCCCCGGATGTTCCGGAAGCTCCGGAGTTTCCGGAGACAGTGGTCGACAACCTTCTGTTATCTATACGGTATCTGCGCATCTAGGTGCATGAGTCTGTCTTTCCGATTATTCCACCCATCTTCGCCCATCCCTTCACTTCCGGGCACATATCGAGTATTATCCGATTCCCCGGGAGATTTGACTCAGTATTCACGATCAACTCTCGCATCGGTACTCAATTCACATCACCTTCTCTTATCCCATTCGGGATCTTGGGCAACTTCATTCAACCACTCCTATGCCCATCCACTTTCCCTTCTTTGCCGCCTATCCATTGGTACACTTCCGGAACCTTTCCGCTACATTTCCGGATATTCTCTCCGGAACCCTTCCAGTTCCTTCCGGCTCCCTTCCGGCATCACACTCCCTCTTTGCCAATTCGTTTTCGGTTCGTGCCCGGGAATTACTCTGGTCACTTATCGACGGAGTGGACCAATCAACATCCTGATTTGGTCACTCTCACAATCAACGGAATAACAGTCCTCTTATCATTCATCAATATTCCAATCATTCATCATTTTCCAAGCATCCGACAGTTCCTATAGTGGAACCCGAACCGTATCGTATATGATGCGTTCCGGTTCCGGAACTGCTCCGGAACATTGCCTTTCTATTCCGTCACATCGGAATCCTCACCATTCCTTTCCCCGGTGATCAACCGGAACCTCTGGATCCTTTCCATTTCACTCAAGTTTTACATAAAATCAAATCAAGAAAGATTTCATCTGAATTCGCAAACACAAAACACTCATTATCTAGAAATGTCTTTATATTGTCCATTGGTCACTTTGGACCCTCGCCTTCACCTCTGGACGCCTCCGGCTATCCCATCTCCTCGTCCTCGTCATCCAGAACAAACACCCCGTCTTCCTCGTGGAATCCTGTCGGCGGTCCCGGGAGGAGCACCAAAGTCTGGAATCCCTGCTCCTCCGACTCCTTCTTCACCCGTACCGGAGCCTCCGGTACAGACGGCAGAGTGAGAGGTGGAGGCGGCACCGGCTCAGGATCAGTCTTGAAGGTTAGGACCGTGATGGTCCTCGCCTCTGTCTGGCCCATGGTGTGTTCCTCGGGGGTTCCTTGCCCCTCCGGTGCCTCCGGCGCGTCCACTTCCACAACTTCCTCCCTCGATGCCTCCGGAACTTCCGGAACATCCACGTCCATCCCCTCATCCACCATTTCCACGTCCTTCTCGCCCTCCAAAACCCGGAAATCCTCCGGCCAGGAAGCGGAACGGGCTCGGGGCGCAACCGGGGCTTCCCATTCCGCCTCCGAGTCCTCCGACTCTGCGGGATCAACCTCCCTCTCCTCCACGACGGGACTCCCGTGCTTCATCAGCCTCCGGCGCTTTGCCGGGCGCACGTCCTCGTCCTTCCCCTCCTTCTCCTCCTCCTCTGCGAGCTGATCCAGCTCCGCCTCCTCCGCTAGGGTAAAATCCCACGCGGAGGCCTCCATATCCGCGGCCATCCACCGGAGCATCCTCTCAACTCCGGGAGGCACCTCCCTTCCACTCTCCGGCGCCGCGAGCGTTTCCAAAATAAGCTGGCACGCTCGGAATGCCAGCTTATAGTGCAACATGCTGCGCCCCACTGTTATATCCGTGCACATTCTGACCCTTTCTACACAGCTTCGGTTTTCCGGAGCTTCCCGGAAGTTCCCATCACTTCCGGTCATGCCTTATTCCAAATGATTACTAAGCCCATCATAGCCACTCCTTCCTTACGACTCTCCGGGCTTCCAGGACCATTGGTCATTTCCGCCTAGCCATTCCGCTCATTTCCACTCTCCGCATTCTCAGGCATATCCGCCATTCTATTCCCTTCCATTTCCGGAACCTCCGGCACAGCCACCTGCTCCGGTTCGATCATCCCTTCTGCGGAACCTTACCATCTCCATCACCATGCTCTACAATCTGTTCCGTTCTGCCCAACCGGCTTGTCTTCTTCCGAGGACTCTCCAGGGATGTTCCCACGCTTCCGGTCACGTTCGTATGCTTGCAGGCCTTGCTATGATTTGTTCCCACGCCTCCGGAGCCTCCGGCCCTCCGGCCCTTTTCCGCAGTGGATCAGTTGGCCATCCATTCGAATGCTTCCATCCTCTCAGCTCGTTTCCATGGCTGCGCCTCCGGTTCCGCTCCGAACCGATCGGACCCTCCGGCCCTCCGAATAGCCCTCCGGAAGCTTCCCACGGTTGTCCATGTGTCCGCTGCCAAGCGGGTTTGCATCATATCATATTACTATGTCTTTCCTTTTATCCGTCTTCTTCTTTATTGTGTCTTATAAATCTTTCCCATGCATTTCCTTTTTGGGATACTACTTATTGTTACGTTCCCAAGTCTCCTGACTTATCCATTTCTGGTATTACAATAAAGGACTTATCTATATAATCCCAGTAGATTACATCCTGTACTCTATCTGGAAAATTAATGTTATTCCATGGTGTTATATCCGTGCTTTGTCGGACCGGCCGGCCCGGCCGGCCCAGTCCGGCAATTCCCGAGAGGGTTTTCACGCTATGAAGGTCTACTGAGCGTTTCCCTTCTAATCACTGATTACTCATCGGGCCGACGGACTTGTATTTCTCCGAGGCCATATTGTCTAGTCCGACTTCTTTCTCGGGCGTCCTTACCAAGCCCGAAGTCCTTTATTGTTTAACCTTACTAAGTCACCTTGCTACCTTATTGTTTAATGTTTCTTACTTACCAATATCTCGCACGCTATTGTATTCAATAGACAATAGCGTACTTAGTTTAAAAAGCTAGTTAGATATGTTTTGTACTTCAGTTTGATTATTGATTGTTTCTTCGCTATCTCGGCGTTGGTCGAGCCTCTGTCTTCATCCTCTATTCGGACTTCAACTCCGAACTCCGAACTCCGTGACTCCAGACTATAGTCTTGTGCGGAATTGCGGACCCGAATAGTCGCTCACTCTATTCTTTGTAGTGTTGCGAGAAAACCGCGAACTCCGAGGTCGGACTTCCTCGGCCTTGGCCTGACTCGACATATAACAGTATAATCAAACTCACCTATTCGGTTCGCCATGTCTGGATCATACTTCAATCCCAATCTCTTCACACCGGGCAATACCGCCCCTAACCCTTTAATTCCGACACACCAACACCGAGAACGTCGGGAATCCCGACTATTTTCTAACATTCCTACTCTCGGTCAAACTCCGGTTCAACCACCTACTTTTGGCCAATCTTCAGAACAACCTCCATCTCCTATTGTCTTTCATCCCATACCTCGTCTTCGTTCAGCATCAGTTCCAAATACCGCACCAGTTCCGCTTCTCCGTCGGGGTGCAACTCCGGTGACTCCATCTCCGATAGGAATCCCTCCGGTTCAGATGCGAGTGCCCTCCGTGGCCTCTATTCAGGAGGTAGATACCGAGGAGGCTCCAGCCCCGGAGCCCGAGGCAGCCCCGGAGCCCGAGGCAGAGAACCCCGAGCGCCCTCCGACTCGGAACACCGAACCCGAGGAACCTGTGGGAGGTGCCCCCGATGGGGGTGACGACGGGGATGATGATGGTCCTGGTGGGCCCGGAGGTGGTGGACCTATCCCTCGGCGTCGGCCTCGGACTCCGGACGACGCCGAGATCGGTGCTCGGATTTTCAGCGGACTCAACGATCTTACTACCGTCCTTCGGTCGCTTTCGGGAGCTAATTCGGGTCCCGTTCGGAGTTCACGATCCAACCTCCGAAACCCCGAGCCTTTCGACGGCTCGGACCCCTCCAAACTTCCTTTATTCCTCTCGCAATGCGGACTTCACTTCGCTGAGCGAGTTCAGGACTTTCCTTCGGACGACGACCGCATCATCTTTGTCCTTTCATACTTGAAAGGGGCAGCGGCCGCTTGGTTCCAACCCGCTATGTTTGCCACGGACAGTACTGTCCCCGACTGGGACGGCAACTTTTCACTCTTCATTCAGGAGTTGATGTCGGTCTTTGGACCGCATGACCCTGTCGGAGATGCCGAAAGCAAACTCCGAACGCTTCGGATGAAGCCATCGGACCCGATCTCGACCTACATCGTCGAATTCAACACCCAGGCAGCTATGACCCGCTGGGGTGAAGCGGCACTTCGGTCCCAATTCTACGAAGGATTGCCTAGTCGGATCAAGAACCAGCTCGCGGTGCTTGATCCTCCGACAAATCTCGTCGGACTTCGGACTTTGGCACAGCGCATTGATCAGCGCTATTGGAAACGGGAGTCGGAGAAGAAGCGTGAAGGCAACACCGAATCAACCCCGAACACCGCGTCTCGGTCTTCGGGCCACGGTGCTGGCGGCGGTGGAAAGAAACCACAACAAACTCCGAAATCCACCAACAATCCTTCCTCGGCATCCGCGTCGTCGACCGGAGCAGCCTCGGGGTCCGCAACCCCGAGAACTCCGAAGCCCTACGCCGACAAGTTAGGCAAGAACGGCAAAATCACGGACACCGAGCGCGCTCGGCGTTTGAAGGAAGGGTTGTGCATGTATTGTGGTGGGAAGGGACATCAGGCTGCGGATTGTAAGAAGAGGACTACGCCTTCGCAGGGTCGGGCATCCGCCACGACTCCGAACTCCGAGGCCACTCCGTCCACTGAGTCAAAAAAATGACCAGCAACTCCGAAACTCCAGCACCCGTTCGGAGTTGCGTTGACTCTCTCGGAGTGCCCACGGAAGAAGTCTATCTCAACGCGTCCTCTCTTTCACCTAATGCCTTATACCTCGATCTCTATGCTACTACTTTATCGGACTCACTCGCCTCGGGACTCAACACCATTTTACGGACACTTATCGACTCGGGGTCGTCACATTGTTTTATTTCTTCAGACATTGTAATGAAGAACGCATGGCCGACCTCCGAAATACGTCCGATCCGGTTGCGATACCTCGATGGCTCGTCCTCTATTATCAAAAAGCAGATCACTCTGTCAATCCGATTTCCAACCGGTGAAGCCCATTTAATGGAATTCTACGTCACCCGTCTTGATTCACCTTCTGAACTGGTTCTTGGATACAACTGGCTCCACCGCTTCAATCCGTTGATTGACTGGTCGGCAGCTAGTATCTCTTTCCGTTCCACTCCGCTTGGTCCATCAGTGTCGACACCACAGGACACTAGTCCTGCCTCAGTTCTGCCGGACTCCGAGCCGACTCCGACGACTGGCTTACCAGCGTTCGGAGTTGTACCAGAAACCCCGACGATGTCTTTACCGGACCCCGGTCCTTCTATGGACTCCTCTTCGGGCTTTACCAGCCCTCCGATTTCCACACCCTTGGTTTCACTCGTCTCCGCTGCCGCTTACTCCATGATCATCGGACAAGCCGGTACGGTGCAGTATACTCTTTGCGCAACCCTGAATGCCGAAGATGTCCGCGCTCGGTCCTCGACACTAGCTTCGGACCAGTCGGACTTGCCTTCGGAGTACCACGACTTCGCCGACGTGTTCTCGGAGTCCGAAGCGTTCAACCTTCCTCATCATCGGGAGTTTGACCTCCGAATAGACACTGAGGACGGTGAAGTACCGCCGGTCAGACATATTTATTCGTTGTCCGAGTCCGAACTCACGGCCTTGCGCGAGTTCATTGACAAGAACTTAAAGGCGGGCTTCATTTACCCTTCGAAGTCCAGTCACGGTGCTCCGATACTCTTCGCTAAGAAGAAAGACGGAAGCCTTCGGCTTTGCGTCGATTACCGAGGACTTAATCGCATTACCAAGAAGGACTGCTACCCTCTTCCGCTCATTTCGGACTTACTCGATGCTCCGGGCAAAGCCCGAATCTATACCAAGCTCGACCTCCGACATGCCTACCACCTTTTGCGTATCGCTGAAGGTGATGAGCCGAAGACGGCCTTTCGGACTCGCTACGGCTCTTATGAGTGGCGAGTCGTCCCCGAAGGGCTGACTAATGCACCCGCGGCCTTTCAACGTTTTGTGAATAGCCTCTTTTCGGACTTGCTCGATATCTGCGTCGTCGTCTATCTTGACAATATCCTAATCTACTCCGACAACTCCGATGTGCATACCTCGCATGTCCGAGAAGTCCTTCGGAGATTACGCGCAGCCGGACTTTACTGCAAACTTCCGAAGTGCGAGTTCGGAGTTACGACTTGTGAATACCTCGGTTACATTCTTTCCCCCGATGGTTTCGCGATGGCCTCGGACAAGGTTGATGCCATTCTTGGCTGGCCAGTCCCTCGGAAGGTTAAAGACATTCAATCCTTCCTCGGCTTTTGCAATTTCTATCGGCGTTTCATCAACGGCTACTCCGACATCACCATTCCCCTTACTCGCTTGACCCGATCCGGAGTTAAATGGGACTGGTCGGAGTTGGCCCAATCGGCGTTTGAACGCCTCAAGAATGCGTTCTCCGAAGCCCCGATCCTTCACCATTGGGTTCCGGGCCGACAAATCATCGTCGAGACCGATGCTTCGGACTACGCTCTAGCCGCCATACTCTCGATCTTCGGAGATGACGGTGAAATCCACCCGGTGGCTTTTCGGAGTCGTTCCTTCAATCCTTCGGAGTTGAACTATGACGTTCATGACAAGGAACTTCTAGCCATCTTTGATGCCTTCAAAACTTGGCGTCACTATCTCGAAGGCGCACCACTTACTATCGACGTGGTAACTGACCACAAGAACCTGGAGTACTTCTCTACTTCAAAGGTCTTGACTCGTCGACAAGTGCGCTGGTCCGAGTACCTTTGCCATTTCAATATGGTCATTCGTTTTCGCCCTGGTCGCTTAGGTGGCAAACCGGACGCATTAACTAGACGATGGGACGTCTACCCTAAAGAGGGGGATAGGGCTTACAGCCAAGTTAACCCTCACAATTTTCGCCCCGTTTTCACTCAGGATCAGTTATCAGCGTCACTCCGAGCCACTTATCTTGAAGAACCAGTCCTTCGGGCTTCGGTCATTATGGACACCGAGCAGCTTCACTCCGACATTTTAGCCCATCTCCGAGATGACCCCGCGGCGGTCATCGGACTCGGACATGCTGCTTCGGACTCCGGCCGATGGTCTATCGACAACAAAGGCCTTCTCCGACTTGATGAACGCATCTACGTGCCTTTAGTCAACGGAGTTTCGGACGAACTCCGAGTCCGAGTTCTTCAATACCACCATGACCACGTCCTTTCGGGGCACTTCGGACAGAATCGGACTTTGGAGCTTGTGCGTCGGGGTTATACCTGGCCCGACCTTCGGAGTTTCGTTCGGGATTTCTGTCTATCTTGTGTCTTGTGCAACAAGAAGCCTAGGCACAAACCTTACGGGCTTTTGAAGCCCCTTCCGGTCCCAATTCGGCCTTGGCACTCAATTTCTATGGACTTCATCGAGGAACTACCCTTATCCGGTGGTTTCAACAACATTCTCGTCATTATTGACCGCTCTTCAAAGCAAGGAATCTTCATCCCTTGCACCATTCACATCACTTCAGTAGAGCTGGCTCAACTCTTTCTTATTCACGTCTTTTCAAAACACGGAGTTCCTTCCCACGTCACCTGTGATCGGGGTTCGGAGTTCATTTCGGCGTTCTTTCGGTCTTTAGGCGAACTGCTTGACATGGAATTGCACTTCACTTCGGGGTATCACCCCGAGGCCGATGGGCAAACCGAGCGCGCTAATCAGACCCTGGAACAGTACATCCGAATGTATACTTCTTACCAACAGGACGACTGGGACCGCCTATTACCTCTGGCGGAGTTCGCATACAACAACTCTCCGAACGCATCTACCGGAGTTTCACCTTTCTTCGCGAACAAGGGCTACCATCCTGCTTTAACCATTCATTCGGAGCGTGATGTGGCTAACACTTACGCTAAAGACATGGCCGTCGACCTTCAAAGTCTTCACGAATTCCTCCGAGAGCAGATCACCTCCGCTCAACTCCGATACAAGGACACGGCCGATCGGCGTCACAACCCCGGTCCGACCTTTAACATCAGAGATTCGGCCTACGTCTTGGCGAAGCATATCCGAACCACTCGTCCAACTCCGAAGTTCTCCGAGCAGTATCTCGGACCTTACGAAGTCATCGCCAAACCCAGCTCTATGTCCTATACACTTCGGCTTCCGAAGGAGCTTCGGAGTATCCATCCGGTCTTTCACGTCTCTCAGCTTGAGACTCACCTTCCTAATCCTTATCCTTCTCGGGCTCCCGAGCCTCCGGCGGCTGTTGAAGTCGTTGACGGCGAGGAGCACTTTGAAGTTAAGGACATCGTTGACTCAAAGCTAGATCGGAGATTCCGAGTCAAACTCCGTTACAAGCTAGAATGGCTCGGATACGAGAACACCGATGAGCAGTATACATGGGTCGGAGCTGACGATGTTCACGCACCAGAACTTGTCGATAGCTTCCACCTCCGATACCCCGACAAGCCGGGTCCGAACTATTGACCTTCGGACATCGGACATTCGGACTTCCTCTGACATCGGCCCTTTCATCGGACATCGGACATCGGACACGACTTCGCATTACAACCAAGGAAATTATTCTATATACAACCCCGAGGCTTTTATCTACAAGTCCTCCGGGGGAATTCCTCCCCACTCCGAACCTTCCTCTTGTTCTTCCTCCTCCTTCTCTTCGGACTCCTCCTCCTCCTCTTCGGACGCCGACTCCATAGCCTTCTCCTTTCCTTTTCCCTCGGCCACCGACCCCGAAACCTCCGAGACGTCGACATCCATCGCTTCGGGGTTCGCCGTCGGTTCCCGAGACCGAACTCCGTCCTCAATCACATCATCCCCGAACCTGTACCAAATGGTATCTAGATCGGGCTCGAGTTCGGGGTCGTCGAGGCGTGTAACCTCGGAGAGCTCGGGGACGGTGAGACGCGGGCCCGGAAAATAGGCAGCAGGTATAAAGTGAAGTCCTCGTCAGCGGACTTGATCCACTCCTCGATCCGTAGGATGGAGTGGTTGAGCTGCAGTCGGCTCAGGCGGTTGCGTCGGTGTTGAGCGCGGATCAAGCGATAGCGCTCGCTGGCGGTCTTGACCACCAGCTTCAGCTGGGCGATTTCGAACCAGCATGGGCAGGCGAGGCCGCAGTTGTGGCGGGGAGGGCAGTAATGTTTGGTCGCGGGGACCCCGGGGTGCGACCTCGGACTCCGACGTCTCGGTCTCCGAGGCGACTCCGACGAGGGGCCCGCTACTGCGACAGCGTCGGGCGCCGAAGGTCCAGAGCCGCTAGCCACGGCGGCCGCGGAGTTCGGGGGTCGGGGGTCGGAGTCGGCGGGGCCCGAAGTCCACTCGCACTTCACCTTGGACTGCTGACACTCAATGCAGCCCTGGGACTTCCCGATTTTCTTCAAACAAGTCCGCCCAGTGCGGCGGCAGCGGCGGCAGGCTGTCGGTGTTGTCAGCGACGACGCCGACGAACACCGATGCACGACTTACCGTGGGGTGGGACAACGATATTCGACGACATGGTGGTTCAAGTCAAGGGGGATTTTAAACTCCGACTCCGAATTGACCTCCTTATATATGTCTTTCACTTAACACTCCCGCGGCTGCGGATTTATCGGACTTACGGACATACCGGACTTCGGTCGCCGTCCTCGGACATTCTTGGACATCGGTGATTTCGGCAACCGATATTTTCCGGGCGGATCAAACAGGATTAACTCCGAAGACTCTTGAGGGTAAGAGTCTTAAGAGGGGGATACTGTTATATCCGTGCTTTGTCGGACCGGCCAGCCCGGCCGGCCCGGTCCGGCAATTCCCGAGAGGGTTTTCACGCTATGAAGGTCTACTGAGCGTTTCCCTTCTAATCACTGATTACTCATCGGGCCGACGGACTTGTATTTCTCCGAGGCCATATTGTCTAGTCCGACTTCTTTCTCGGGCGTCCTTACCAAGCCCGAAGTCCTTTATTGTTTAACCTTACTAAGTCACCTTGCTACCTTATTGTTTAATGTTTCTTACTTACCAATATCTCGCACGCTATTGTATTCAATAGACAATAGCGTACTTAGTTTAAAAAGCTAGTTAGATATGTTTTGTACTTCAGTTTGATTATTGATTGTTTCTTCGCTATCTCGGCGTTGGTCGAGCCTCTGTCTTCATCCTCTATTCGGACTTCAACTCCGAACTCCGAACTCCGTGACTCCAGACTATAGTCTTGTGCGGAATTGCGGACCCGAATAGTCGCTCACTCTATTCTTTGTAGTGTTGCGAGAAAACCGCGAACTCCGAGGTCGGACTTCCTCGGCCTTGGCCTGACTCGACATATAACACATGGCTTCCTTCATGGACTGAGTCTTCCTTCAATCTTGACTTCATTCCGGAGTCTTCTCGACACCTCCGGATCTTGTTTGTCTTTGTTATTCTTTCCTCCGGTCATCTGCATTCTTGGCCAAATCCCTTCCGCTTCGTCCGGAGCCTCTTCGGTTCCCTTCCGGGCATCCTCCAAGTCTCCCGCACTGTCACAGATCAATCCCGGTTCCCACGCCCTCCTTCCGGAACGCTTCCGGTCACACGGGTCCCATCCGGGATGTGCATCGCTTCCACAAAGTCTGTTACATTTGTGTTGGGCTCCAACGGAGTTTGTTCGTTTCCACCAGCTTCCTCCGGATCACTCCGCACCCCTTCCGGTACCCGTCCGGGTCCATCGGGGGTCACGTGGTTACCTCCGGAATCTTCTATCCTCATTTGTTCTCTGTCTTGTTTCGGCTCGATAGTCAGACAGTTCGCTCACCCTTCCGAGCTGTGGTGTTGCGAGAACAGCCGACAGGAGAACCTCCGGTCTTCTTCCTGACGCTCCGGACTTGCGTCCACGTCCAGAGATCCTGGAGGTCTCTCTTTCCTCTTTTGGCTCGGCATATAACACCCACCTGCTCTGCGAGGTAACCGACATTGGCCTCGAGCTCCCGGAGCTTCCGGCTCCCACTCTCCTTCCTCTCCTCCTTCCGCGCCCTCCGCTCCTGCTCTTTCCTCGTGCGATCGCACACCTCGCGGTCGCTCCGGTCAGCCCGCTCCGTTCCGGCGTTCCGGTGCGTCCGCGAGGGCCCCGCAATCGGTGCGGACCCTTGGCGACGAGCTTCCTGCGCCACACGTCGCTTGTTGACGCGAGGCGGTCCGAGGGGCCGTGCGTGACTGCACTGGATGTGCTTGTCGCGGCACCGGCGGCAAGCGGTGCGCCCTGCCTCCACCACGCAGACCTGCTCGCTTTTGCGGCAGGAATCGCAGACTACGAAAAGAAAAATTGTTAGTACCGGAACCTCCGGTTTAGCTGCAACGCACCGTTTTTGCCCTCCTGCTCGACGTCACTATCATCCTCGTCATTCAATTCATCCTCCTCGCCACCCTCCACACGCTCCGGGGACGCCGACTTCAATGTCTCGATGACGGGCATGTCATCGAACTCCGGAGCCTCCGCGTCGAGGAGCTCCAAGTCGTGCACGAGCTGGAGAGCTCGTGCTGCTTCATCGTTTGCGACCTCCGCCCATTGCGCAGCCTCCTGCGCTTGTTCTTCATAGGCCGCGATGAGTCCGGCCCGGCGCTCCTCGCGCTCCGCGTAAAAAAGCTGCGTCGCTTTGTCACGCAGCTCCAACGTCGATGCGCGAGCCTTCCCCTTGCCAGAACTTTTTCCCTTGCCGGCGTCACCATAGTCATTGTCCGAGCCTCTATCGTGCCCGCCGTTGTCGCTTCCGTCGTGTTGCATGGTGGTTGGGCTTTGGTGACCGGAGGTGGTGGTGGTTGAAAAGAAAGACATGTCTGAGTCAAAACCAACAGCATGTGACTTTCTGATCTTGTTTATTTTCTCACGCTCCTTCATTGTTCGACCAACTCGTCACCTCTTGGGTTCCTCATGGGAGAGGAACCTAAGAGGGGGATACTGTTATATCCATGCAACATCCCAGACCCTCCAGTTGACCTTCCGGTCGCTTCGGTAGGTTCCGGGGCTCCGGTCATATACCGGAGCCTCCGGACCTTCCGGAAGCATCGGGTTTTTACGCAATGAAGGCTTACTGAGCGTTTCCCGTTTACCCGTCTTCTTATCTTCCTTTTAATTGTCTCACAACATATCATCAGACCTCATGACTTGTCTTATTGTCATGAACCACTCTCCTTCCTATTTGGGAATACAATTAGGTATTCCATTTAAATACTACATCTTTACTTCATGTACTGGAGTTTGATTATTAACGTTAATCGTTGCCTAGTTCCTCCTCTCGATCTGAGTCGTCTTCGTACCCCTTATCGCCTCCGGTACCTCGACTTCCGGTTATCCGTCAGTCAAGGCATTAGCTCACCCTTAACCCCCTGTGGTGTTGCTATCCTTTCTTTATACTGCACCGGACCTCTTCCGGCCCCTCCGGAACCTCCGGCCCATCTTCCATCTCGTCCAAGGTCCATTCTGGCACGGTATATAACAGGTCACGTGGTTACCTCTGGAATCTTCTATTCTCATTCGTTCTCCGTCTTGTTTTGGCTCAATGGTCAGACAGTTCGCTCACCCTTCCGAGCTGTGGTGTTGCGAGAACAGCTGACAGGAGAACCTCTGGACTTATGTCCAAGTCCGGAGATCCCAGAGGTCTCTCTTTCCTCTTTTGGCTCGGTATATAACAGGAGTTCGACCCAAGAAATCATTGACCACCATAATCTCTCCTTCTGCCATGGTCTACCGGCGGTGGAGGCTCTCCATCAGGTGGTGGAGTACAGGCAGGCAGGGATACGACAACGACGACGACATGAAAATGCGGAAGAAAAAATGGTAAATCGGCCAGGAATCAATTGAGAGTCGGACTTCAGTTCAAAAAGGGTAATCCTTATCACTGCATCAAAATTTTTCTGTGGTATCTCCGGTGCAAAAAAACTTCATGGTGTCTCATAGTTTTCGGGAACAGCTGTAAATCAGCAAGCGGAAAGTTGAGCGAGATCAACAATTGTGGGGAAGCTACATCAAGATAATGAAGTTCACTAGTCAACATCAGGCGCGTGTTAGATCAACAGGGGGGTTGTCAAAAAGCGGGGTTGAATCAACAAGGCCGAAATCCTGCGTTGAGTCAGCATCACTCTCGGGGCAAAATATTTTTTCGTTTGAGATGTGCCCATACGGCACATTCGGCCCGTTATCGATTGGCCAATTGAATTTGAATTATTTTATTTTATTTTATTTTTTACTACCTATCGAAGTACAACCTGCGATAGTGGGCCCTGCCGCGCAGCGGGCCTACTATTACTTATTTTGTAGAAGAAAAGAAAAAGCGAGCCGCGTCCTATGATCTGTATACAGATGCACGTGTCTATCCGATTCATTGCAACACCGTGAACAAGTAAATAATACATTACTCATTGCCAGTTTTCCAAAGTACGAGAAAGGCAGCAGAGGCTCGAGTGAGTATTGACACAGAAGAAAAGACTGGGAATAAAATAAACGAAACGCAGGCAGCAAAAAAAAACAACAGCAAGTGTAAAGTAAAATATATACCAGGGGAGTGTACACGGATGGGTGGGACGTAAGATATGTAGATGCGGTCAGGTCGTCGTCGTGCGTGGAGTCGTGAGAGGGAGGGAACGCGGGCGATCGATTACGACTGCTTTGTCTTGAATCGTAGCAGCGGCGCGAGGCCTGCGAGCGCACACGCCTTTTTCAAAAACTCATGCTGCAAGACATGCGTGAGCTGCGTGTCCGCACAGGTATATAAAAGACCGAAACTCACATCAAGCAGCTCATTCGCCGTTGCCCGACTGCTGACATCCACGCACAGACATACGGCCAAAAATCCCTTGAGCTCACGACTGAGCGCCTCGGGCTTCTTGAGGGTCGGGGTGCCGTTGGTCGCGATGAGGTAGAGAGCCTTGAGCGGTTCCTCGTCTAGGTACGGCGGCTCATTCTCAATCATCTCGATGGCCATGATGCCGAGGGACCAGATGTCGACCTTGGCACCGTACTCCTTCTGCTTGACGACCTCGGGCGCCATCCAGTACGGCGTTCCGACCATCGTCGCGCGCTTGGACTTTTGGTCCGTCAGCTTGGCGCAGAAGCCAAAGTCCGCTGAGGATGTCGTCAGCTTAGCTTCACTCCATCGCGAAGAGCGACGCACTGATTTTTACACGTCCCAGTGCGTCAAGCAACACATTATCCGACTTTATATCGCGATGGATAATGCTCTGACTATGCAGGTGGCCAAGCCCCTTGCACGTCTGCTCCTGTTAGCTTGGCTCTGAAATCATATCGAGCATCCTCACCTCGAAGCAGATACTGCTGATCTGGTCCTCCTCCATCGTGTTGTTCTCGATGATATCGGTGAGCGCGCCGCCCTCCATGTACTCCATGACGACCCAGAGCTCGTTGCTCTTGACGAGGTAGCTCTCGAGAAAGTTGACAATGTTCGGGTGTTGCGACTCTTTCATGACGAGAATTTCGTTCACGATGAGCTCCTTCCGTGGCTGGTGGGACAGGTCCATCTCCTTGATCGCGACTTTTTTGCCTGTCGCCAGCGTCTTGGCGACATATACATGCCCAGAGGCGCTGCATGGTGTGAGTATAGAGATCAAGCCCAAGGCGCACCACTCACCCCTGCCCGACCTTCTTAATCTTGCTGTAAATCAGCTTGGGGTCGTCATCACAGACAACCTGCCTCAGCTTCTCCATAATCTGCACCTCCGTCATTGTGCTTATCCGCTTCTCCTTCATGCCGCCCTCGCCGCCCTTCTTCTCCAGCGCCGCCGCCGCGGCAGCCACGCCCTGCGTCCCCTGCCCCGCCCGCTCGCCCGCCTTCTCGTCAAACTGAATCGTCGGCTTCTTCGCCGGCTGCAGCGGCTTGACCGGCGGCGGGCCCGCCGTCGCCCCCGCCGCAGTCCCCGTCCCCGCCGATGCATTGGCCACCGGCGCCGTCTTGCTTGGTGGGCCCAGTGGCGGCCGTTGCTCCTGCTCCCTCTCCTTCTCCCGTTCGCGCTGCGCTTCCCGCTCCCGCTCCCGTTCTCGCTTGGCTGCCTCGGCGCGCTGCTCCTGCCTCTGTTGCTGCTGGTTCGGCAACGTCTGCAGGCTGTCCATCCTCAGTGGGATCCCCCCAGTGGCGGGCGCCGGCGCCGCTGGTGGGCCTTGGGCCTTCTGCCGTGCTCTAAGGTCCGCGGAGCTCGGCAGCTCGCCCGTACCCGTGGCGCCGTTCTTGGCAGGCACGCCGGGGGGCGTGGGCGCGGCGCGGGTGCCGGTGAGGAGCGGTCGTGGCGGCGCGGGCCGCGAGGACTGCAGTGGCTGCTGCTGCTGTGCGGACCGCGGAGGCGTCGCGGAGAAGGATGAGCTGTTCGAGAGGGAGCTACCGCCATTTTGGTCAAGGCCAGGGGGCGCCGACTCTTGCCTCTTGACGGCGGGGCGGTCGGTGAGGGAGGAGGTGGACGCGCCGAGCTTGCCCATGCCGCCGAGGCCAGTGCCGGCGTTGAAGCGGGCTGGTGCGCCGGTATCCATCTCCCGCTCCCGCTCCAACTCCCTCTTCTGGTGGTCCGTGTAAAACTCGAGCACGTCAAGCACCGCCTGCGGGTCCTTGGCATAGTCCTCGCGGGTAATGGCCGATTTTGTGAGCAGCTTGGACCATTGATCGGGCATGCCCTGCAGAAAAAAAGGTATCAGCATCGTGAAAGAAGGAAGAGGAGGGGAAGAGAGGCGTGCGCAAGCTCGTAGAGCCAAATACCCGCCGCCCAAACAACAGCGCCGCTTCGGGACTCGGTACTCACCGTAAACGCACCACTAACAGGATCAAAGCCGACATGGACCTTGTGGACAAAGTTTGTCGGGTTTGATACGCCCATGAGAGGGGAGCGGGAGTAGACGTCGTCTTGCCAGCCTGAGAGGATGGGTTAGCAGGAGATCAAGGAAGAAAAAGAACGGGGAATGCGAGTGGGTGTAAAATTGGGTGTCGGAATGAAGGGAAAGAGTCCACGGGGGCGGGCGGGCAAAATGGGGATGGCCCGGGCACGACTGATTCGTAAGACGAGCCTTGCCGGCACCGAGAGAGACGGGTTCATAAGGCGCCGCGGCCAAGCATCCGACCCCGAGCAGGACTTTGCGCTGGTACCCGCGCCCATAGTCGTAGACTGCAGAGCCGATTGAACATTGGACGGGCACCCACCATACAGCTCCTCATCATTCTTGAGGGACAAAAAGTAACGTTTCCGGTCTTGCGTCTCGAGGAGCAGACAGTATGGCTTGAGATCGGTGCGCTCGATATTGGCGATGTCGCGGAGTAGGATGACTGACTGCTGGGGCGAGTTCTGACGATCCCATTGAGATTATCTCTGGGACATGACCGTTGGAAATGCGCACCTCGGACTTGTGCATGGTGAGGGTCATCTCCTTGAGCACCAGCCACTTGACCTTCCAGATCCAGCTCGCAAAGGTCCCGTCCTCCTTTACGCTAACGTTTCCCTGCCTTACGACACCGCCGCCACCACCGCCGCTGCTGCCATTCGCCGAGGGGGATCCGCCGATGCCAGAGTAGGATGTGGCGTAGGACGAGCCCGAGGGGGAACTGGGAGAGAAGGTGAACGCGGGATTGTACCCGTTGGTGGCCAGGGTACTCTTGCTGGACTGGGATATGGATGAAGAGTACATGGATGGATTGGGGGCGGGGCGAGATGGGGTAAGAGAGGTTGGAGTATAGGATGCCATCGCAAGAAGCGACGACGACGACGACGGTAGATCAACCCGGCGTACAAACAAACAAAACTGAAACCAGAATAAATTATATTGACTCTTATTTTGCATACCTCTTACCAATGGCGTCCTTCAGCGGTTCCGCGACGTGCCCCCGCTGCTCCAAGACTGTCTACGCCGCCGAGCAGGTACTCGGCCCTGGAAGAAAGGTCTGTCTCAGCCCTTTTTCCCATGAAAGTAATATTGAGCTCGCCTAGTTCTACCATAAAGTACGAACTAGAGATGCTCAAATATTTCTAATTCTAATTGAACCAGCCCTGTCTTGCTTGCATGACGTGCAAGAAGCGGCTCGACTCGTTCACACTGCTTGAGCACGACCAGGAGGTATGTCACTGGAATATATTAATTATTTACCACCGACTCCCTCTCAGCCGTACTGGTCCGTCCCACTCCAAATTCATCCAGTCTCCTGTTGACACTGACTCCCCAGCAAGTCCTGTCATGCAAAGAATTTTGGCACGCACAACGTGAGCAACCGCGCCGACCCGCTGCGCACACCCCCACGGCGTCCAACAGTCGACGCATCCCCGTCCCCGGCCAGCAGCCCTTTACGACCCTCAGATACACCGGACAGCCCAACCCGCCCGTCTAACACAGGCCGCTTCGGCCCCGACGCCCTCCCGCGCACCGTCCAGCTCAGCCCCACGCGCTCCTCGGACGACCCTGATCCAGAGGTCGCCAGCCCCGACGCGGAGCCGGACCTCAACACCAGCCGCGCAATGGCCCCCGTCGCAGTGCGCTACGCGGACGCCGCCGCCGTGCAGCGGCGGCACATGACCGGCGACGGACATGACTCGCCCTCGCGCCCCGTTACGCGGACCCTCACGGGCGGAGGGAGCCCGAGCCCGCGGAGGTACGGCTCGGACAACCCCGCGTGTGCGCGGTGCGGGAAGAGTGTGTTCTTTGCGGAGCAGGTGCGTTCGTTCTACGATACCAAGCCAGTACTGACCTCGTACCCAGGTCAAGGCCGTCTCCAAGATCTACCACAAGGGCTGCCTGCGCTGCACCGTGTGCGCCACTCTTCTCGACTCGAACCGCCTGCGTGACCATGATGGCCAGCCTCACTGCAATTCTTGCTACACCAAGATGTGGGGGCCGGGCGGGCTGCATAAGTAGCTGGTGTCTATAGTTTCCACTAACCGGCGGTGCTGAGTAGGATGCGACCACGGACGCTGTACAGTTGATCTATCCTATCTTTATTGACTATCCAATCCTTGTACATCTGCGTGTACCTTACCTACCGTGTGTACGTGTTATAATGCAATGCAATCCATTCAAGATAGGGGGCAAGCGGCAATCACACACACAGTCTGGGCCTTGAGGGACTCAACGCCCACGTCCCGATTTGGTAAAACATATCTACACTTCGCGACCCGTTCAGATAAAATCTAAAATGGGATCAGACTCGAGGGCGAGGACGTACTGAAGGAGACAGCAAATAACAAAGTGCGGGTTAGGTATGCATGTCAATGGATACACGGCTCCTGACACAGGATAGTGACGTGAACAAGAGCGAGAGCTGGGACATGAAGTACTCGGCGACGGGAACAGGCCTCAGGATGGAGTGGAAGGGCCAGCTAATCTATCCCCACCAAGAGCAAAAACTGGGAACACGGACGACACTTGCGCCTCAGGTAGATCGTCCATCGAACCCGCCCCTTTCCCAATGAACCAAGACTAGAGGTCGGTCAACTCGTGTCATACACAAAGAGAAGGCACATACAGGTACCCAGCCGCGGCCTCCATCTCCTTTGACAACCTACCCGAAGCAGCCGATGATCATGAGCAAGAGTTCTGGAGGCCCAGGAGGGTAAGAGACAACGCACATATGCCCAGTGATTGAACCGCTTAAACACGTGCAGGACATCATCCCGGACCAGGTCAAGCTCCTCCTCACCCTTCTTCTGGTAGTCCATTAGCGCAATGCCGCGAAAACTCGTTGAAATCAGATTCAGGGGAAGAATAGGCCCTGCAGATGCGACAGGCACGTTCGTCTCCAGCAGACAGCCCGCAGGGGCTCTTCCCTGCTGCTCCATCCCCTTGCCAACGATCCCCTCACCAGTCGGGTCCCGTTGTACAACCCACCAATTTGGTGTTCGGGACAAAATGACAAAAGTATCGCCGCTGCACAGCGAGGTTGAGCGAACGCAACGAACACGGGACGGAAAACACAACTCACACGACGACGTCGAGCTCGTCTTCCTGCTCCGCCATGTACGGATATATCGCAAAGGCGTACGATGTACCAGAGGACGACACCGGCGGTATCTCCGGCGAGGTATTCGGTAGCACTTGGCTCGGACCCGTGCCCACTCGCTTCAGGCCTCCACTCGAGTTGGCACCGGGAGGCCCCGGCATCACCGCGCTCGTCGAAATCGCCAGGGATGTTGACACCTGCGGTGTTTTTTGCCCATCATGCTTCTCCTGAGCAACAACGATGGGAGAGCGTATCTCCTTCGCGTGCTTGAGCATGAAAACGGGATTCTTCTTGGCGTTCGTCAGCTTTTGGAAGAGGAGAAGGGGTTGCTCGTCGTAGCTCAAACACCGCTCAATTCGGTTCTCTGTGGAAGTATACATAAGTTTCAAGGGAGGACAACCCGATGAATGAACTCACCAGTTGAGTCATAGCATATAAACATGGCATAGTTTTCCCACTGGTCGTCGGTTATCCGGTACTTTTTGAGTACGGCGGGGAGGACTTTCCATGTTGGATCTCCCGCGTTGACTTTGAAGTTTCTCAGAGTCTTGGCCGCCGCAGTCATTGGCGATGCTTGACCCGAGGTAGGTGAAGTTTGTAGCCCTGGCGACTGCTCGGGAGGTGGTGAAGAGGGTTGATACGAGTGGGCATAAAGATGCGGAGACGCAAGGGAATTGGATTCGGGCCTATTACCGGGGGGCGACAGTCCCGTGCGGCGCAGCGTCAGGCCGTGTTCGCGCATGGGGTGGTTGGGCGGCGCATGGCATACGCTCACTAGCTCCGCCTCGCTCAATAATTCACCCGGGCTGTCCTCCTGCCCCAAGTCCACATAAATGCCCCAGCCTTCGACACTGAGGCCACCTTCATCCGTGAAGCGCACGTCCGGCTCGGTTCCCGGAAGACGCTTCCCCTCCTTGCCAAACTTTCTCAAGACTTTTCGGAGGACCTCGACGCCGCCCGTACAGGAAGCAATGTCGACACTGAAGATGAAACCGTCCTCGGGGAGGCGGAAGCGAACGACTCTGCGGCGGAGGTCGTCGAGTGACGGAGGGCTGTAGGGGGGGGTGATGATCGGGGTCTGGCGAGATTGGATGGAGCTGACGAAATTACGGGGAAGCAAGGACTGGTCGTGGGCTACTGGTGGTACTGAGGGTGTGCTGCTCCCGGGTAGATCAGACGACGGCGTCGGCAGTGGAGGCAATGCTTTCGATTCCGGTCTCGGGGCCATATTTTGCACTACCACGTCAGTCATGGGCCTTGTCGTAGGATTTTCTGCCCAATACGTCGACACACGCTGCCATACTATATCTGACATTGCAGGAGTCCCAGTGGGCCGAGCCACGCGTTTGCCATTGATGATTTTCAACAAAGCCGCAGCTTCAGATAGTTCTGCAAATGGGGCACGACCCGTGTACAGCTGAATAGATTAGAACTGACCCAGGAACGAAATTCGATATCATACCTCTACACAGACACACCCAAAGGCATACACATCGCTCGCCGGTGTGCGAGCAAATTCAAGCCCGAAGTGCTCGGGAGCTATTAGTTCTGGAGCCATCCAGAAGACACTGCCCGCTCGATTTGACGTATGCATCGAGGAAGTGGCGTTAGAGAAAACGCTAAGCCCGAAATCGGCCAAGCATGCACTCCAGTCCTCGTTAATAAGGATATTTGCCTATTCGATATGAATGCCCGAATAAGCACATGCCATGATAATTTCGAAAACCGGGTACCCCTCGCAGGTCACCGTGGACGATATTGCGGGAATGGAGATATTGAAGGCCCTGCGCGATTTCAAAGAGCTAGTATACGGTGTTATTACGATGAGCCGGAACCAATATTATACAGCAGGGGAATTACCAGTTTGTCGACGTTTGCATGGCCGCGAGCTTTGAGATGATTTAAAATTGTGCCATGCTCCATCCAAGGAGAAACCATGCAGAGAGAGGACGGAAAACTGTCCCGATCGATCCCTAAGAAAGGTAATATGTGTGGGTGGTGCAAATCCTTCCAAACGAGAGCTTCTCGGCAGAATTTCTGGCGCGAGACTGAGTCGAGCCTGGTGAACTGGACACTGGTGAATACTCACCAAACGGATTCGGCGTAATTCTGCGCCACGAAGAAAATAACGCATATGTTTCAACGCCACGGTTTGGTTGTTGTAAGAGGACCGATAAATGTCCCCAAATCCACCACCAAACGTGGGGTGTTCTTCCCGCCCAGTGACCCCTGTAATAAAGAGCGACGAAGGGAGCTTATCGCAGGATTCCGACAGTTTACGGATAATCCGGAGGGCCTTTCGACTATGTTCGGGGTCAATCAAAAATCCTCTGTCTAGTGTCTAGATGGACGTTCAGTCGAGTTACAAGGAAATGCGAAGACCCCAACCTCTTGGACAACATCCAGGAAAGACTGCGCTGAGTCGCCTTCTAGGCGGAGCGCAGCGTCTTCTTCAGACTTTGAGTTGAAGATGGACGCGAGGAGCCCCGCAATTCTCTCCTCATCTGCGTGGAAAGCGCTCCGAAGGTTCGGGTCATTTGCGAGACCAAGTTCGGCGGATACCTAGATCAGCAGTAAAATACCGGCTTCAAATATCAAACCACAACTTTTATGCGTACCGTCAGTAATATTGTCCGCAGGCCCAGACTTGCAACGATGGCGTCAACGGACGTTGACAGACTCGAAGCCTCCAGAGCCCGCTGGAATGTCACTTGGTTTCCACTGCGGGACACTCAAGGTAAATAGGATGTGTGAAACATAAAAATAAACCTACTCTGGAGTTTCCGCTTGGAGGAATGCAATCGTATTCTGTACAGCGTTGGTATTCGGCGGCGAAAGCGATGAGAGTAAAGTACCTGATACACGAGCATCCTGGCCAGAAACATTGAAGGGATCTGAGCTCGACAGACGGGTATAGTAGGAGACCGAAGAGGTCGAAAACAGACGCGCAGAGGCGGTGCCAAAAATGGCAGCTGATCTGAAAGTCATAGACTCCGAGCAGCATGCAACAAGTTGAAGTCGAAGTGACTGTCGAACTTGATAAGCCAAAGATACCACAACAAGAATAAACTCTCCAAATTATTCGTCGAGAAGTACATACGTCTACTCGCTCGTAATATTTCTTACTCGAACCATAGGCACTCTCTGAGGCAAGCTGGCTTCGCCATGAGGCAATCGGTGCGTCCCACACGACCACGGCCACCAAAAGGGCCTTCATATGTCATAATTGTAGCGAAGATAACTTCCCTGTAGCAGTGGATGTACACATAAATTCTTTCGTTATCTTCTCGCTCAACGTTCAGTAGGATACGTTCGTTTCAATCTGAAGTGGTATGTTTGTTCATATTTTTCTCATGTGATCGAATTCAAACTCCGCTCTTTTTCGCTCCTTCTCCACTTAGATTTCGTTCCCTCAAAAGTACTACCCCACCCACCGCAAAAGTACTCACCATGTCCGACGATGAGAGCCACAACCAGACCTTTGACCAGGTGCGCTTCATTTTTCCGCTAGCGATCGAAGACGATGAGCTGATGGTGTAGGCGAGCGCCGGAGCGTCCTTGACGTTCCCGATGCAGTGCTCTGCGCTGCGCAAGGGCGGACACGTCGTCATCAAAGGTGCACCCTCCATTACGATGCCATCGATCGGGTCTGTTAACATGCTTGTAGGACGCCCTTGCAAAATCAGCGAAATGTCTACCTCCAAGACGGGCAAGCATGGGCACGCCAAGGTTCACCTCGTCGCCATTGACGTGCGTCCCCCCTTTTCAGTGTGCTCGTTATGGGGGTGTTCACGGTTTTTTTTTCTTTTCCAGATCTTCACCAACAAAAAGTTGGAAGAACTCTCGCCGTCGACCCACAACATGGATGTCCCCAATGTGACGCGCAACGAGTACCAGCTCCTCGACGTTGATTCCGACGGGTTCCTCAACCTCATGACCCAGGACGGAACCCCGAAGGACGATGTCAAGGTCCCCGACAACGACCTCGGCCGGGAGTTCAAGACCGCCCTTGGGCTTGACGATAACAACAATAGATCGAACAGCAAGGAGTTTCTTGTCACCATTATCGCTGCCATGGGCGAGGAGCAGGCAAGTCCCCTTCGTTTTTGTTTGGCGCGCCCTACGTGCTGACATTTTTTGGTAGATGATCTCGTTTAAGGAGTCGCCCAACTAGTTTCTAGACGTGTGTTCCCTGCGTGTTTCTTTTTCTGCTCGATGCTAACGCACATACAGGTGTATTATATATTGTTGTCTCCCCCCCCCCCCCCCTTCCGCCTCTCGTCACTTCTCATCTTCCTCTCCCGCCCCTCGTATCCTCCTCCTTACCCCGCCTCCCTCACCCGCCCCCGCGTCTTCATACGTACGCTTCTTACGAACGAACGAGCGCTGCCCGCATTTTCTCCCATTCATCTCATCTGTGTGACTAGGTAGTTAGCTGTAACGAAATATACTGAATCGAAACGGAGTGTGCGTGCTGTGTTCTAGGACTACTACGTAACTTGTCCTGGTTGTTGCGCTTTCTCGGCCCTTGGCTTGCAACGAGCTCATAATATGATGGTATCGGGCCGTCAGCCGATGCTGTTTTGTTTTGGCAAGACATCATCATGGCCATCTTCCCCTCGCGCCCGCTGAACCCTTCACGGCTCAACCGCCTCGTGCGCAAGCAGCCGCTACTCTTCGGCGTGCCATTCATACTGCTCATGGTTGCGACATCGTACGGGCTCACGGCGGTCACGCAGACCAAGTACGATCTGCGCGACCAGCGCGTGAAGCAGGTTCGCGCGGGATATCCGTTTTCGTGGCATGTATTGTGACTTTCCTCCTGTGCAGATGACGAAGGAGCAAGAGCTCAATCTCGAGCACAACCGCAAGAAATTCGACATCCGCGAGGAGTACTTCGTGCGTCCATCAGTTCCGTTCCTTTCTATTTCTAATGCGACATTCGCCTACTTCTGGTTTTTTAACAACGTATTTCGCGTCTCACAGCGGCTCAGCGCGCAGCCGGAAGAAGACTGGGACATGAAGCGCGTGCCGCGTCCGAAGGGGACGCCGGAGTGGGGTGTGCCGCCGCCCGAGCCTGACGCCAATCGGAAGCCGCCCTGACGAAATATAGGAGAGCAAATGGCGCTCCGGGGAGGTGGGTCATGCTATTATGCACCGAACACAGCGGAAACTAATACGCTCCGCCGCAAGCTAACTTAGTGGAGGGCGATGGGTCTCCGAGCTCTAAATCGCACCGTACACGTCCTAGATCCCTTCTGTGGTAATCTGTTCAACAATAGTGAGGAGGAAACAAAGCATGTTTTAGCACAACAATGCGACGCACACTACTCGCCAATGGGTGCATCACCTTCAGCACGCCCTCGAACAGCACAACTAGTTCTCAGTCGCTCGCTAGTTCTCGCAGTGCGTGTATCTTGACCACTTCGACATGTCACGCCATGGCCCAGACCAACGCCATAATCGGGTAGATGTTCGTTGAGGTCTGCGCGCATGGCCGCGTCAAATCGAGAACTGCTGTTGCCGCGACGTGCGCGATTGTCGCTCGTCTAGTGCATTAAACACGGTGCCATGGACCGCTGCAGTTAACATCAGACTTCCTTCCTTGAATTCATATCATCCCGATGACGAAAAACATGTAGTCATCCCAATTGCTCCCAAGCCCCTAAAACTGACCCAAATGCAAGATCCTCGGCCTCTGCGGCGCCTCCCTCTAGCCTTAGATTCTTTTCGCTCACGCACCCGGCCCCGCAAAAGCACAGACCATGTCCGACGACGAGTCCCACCGCCACCAAGTGCGTTCAATTTTTCTGCGGCGAGGGTAAACGCTGATCCGTTGTCGCGCAGGACAGGGCAGGGTCGTTGACTTACCCGATGGAGTGCTTGGCGCTGCTCAAGGATGGGCTCGTCGTGATCAAAGGTGCCTGCCCCATTGCGATAGTCATTTATCCGATGTGCTAATCCATACAGACCCCCATGCAAGATAGTCGAGGTGTCCTACTCCAGGGCAGGCAGGGGCTTCAAGGTCTACCTCGTCGATATAGACGTATTCTCCCTCCACCATCCCAGCGGGGGCTCACTCGCTATAGATCTTCACCGGACAAAAGCTGGAAGGGATCTCGCCCTCAACACACAACACATAAAATGGACGTGCCCGACCTGTAGCACAATCAGTTCCAGCTCATCAACATCGACGACGGGTTCCTCAGCCTGATGACAGAGGGACGGAACCCCGAAGGACGACGTCAAGCTTCCTGGGTGCGAACTCGGAAAGCAGATCCGGCGCGACTTTGGTACGGGCAAGGTGCTGCTTGTCACCACCCTCAGTGCCTTGGGCGAGGAGCAGGCAAGCGGCGTGCCTTTGCGAGTGGTTGTCACGCGTCTTAACACCTTTTTCATAGGCCATCTGGGCCAAGGAGGCGCCTGAGAGCTCGTCCTAGACGTGCGTGCCCTTTGCTTTTATTGCTTTCTATGCTCACTCATGCACAGGTATACATCTATTATTGTAGGTTAACTGTAATGAAATATCCTGAGTCGAGTCGAGACTCGGACGGATTTCATGGGTTGGTGTGGCCCATGTATTCCCGCTCACCGAGTTGCGGGAACGGTGTTTGATTTAGCCACGCACCTTTTCTTCGTTCACAATTCAACCCGCCCTCCGCAGATGGCCGCACGCGCTAAGAGTCTTCCAGGCCTTATTGGAGCACCAATTACTATGTGCAGCTATGTGCCTATGATATCTCAATTGTTGCCATATGGATCAGATCATTCGTATTTTTGAACCGTTTATGTCTGCAATGCAACCTTGAGCCAAAAAAGTAATATCTATCTATATAATAGAATGGGGTGGTATAACGAACATCAAAGAAGATTCGAAATCCCACGCCCACGGTCATGTTCATGCCGAGCCGAGGTCGAGAACGCGCCGAGCCGAGAAGAGCCCCGGCAGTGGAAGCATGCCGCGGCAAGGCGGAGCCGGGCCCAAAGAAGTCGCAAATATGGGTATACTTTGCAATGCTGATGCTTGAAAAGCAGTGGTAGGGAGTAATTGGATGGCAAGGGTCAGGACCAGAGGAAAAATTAATGCCGAGAGCACAGTGCACGGAAAAGGGCCTAGGCAGAGTGATTAGGTCGTCCCCCAGATACCGAGTGAAGCTTTGAAGCTTTAAAAATAGAAGGACAAATTTTACAGCAAGTATCTAGCATGAAATAGGGTGTGAAAGCTCCAAGAACTTTTTAAATGGGACGGGCTCAGGGCAAGAACTCGAGGAAAGGGACTTAGGACGGTTGAGGATGAGGGAAAAGGGTAAACGAAGGGATAAAAAGAGGTCTGCCAGAATGGTATGTCTGAAAACTAGCTCAATATATTTCTTTCCACTTGTGCCCGTGAATTTATTCACGGGCTTGAGCTAGTACTAATTAATACCGACGCGTTTGACCGTCAACGAATCGAAAACAGACCAATGATCTGGTTCCACGTGACCCTTGAGCACAGCCTTCCCGGACGACCACCCACCATGAAGAAATTATTCGGGCGAGACAAGGCAAAGGTATCCAAGAAAGCAAAGGGGGTGAATAAAGAAATGCTGACAATTTGCAGGAGCAACCACTCCAGCAGACGCCACAGCAAACACCAATTACCACACCGATCCACCAGCAGTTTGCATCCCAGCCCCGGCAAGCACGAAACTCGGGAGAAGATGACCGCTGGGAGGTCGTGGACCAGCACCCACCCCCGCTTCCCCCAGGCGCATCGCCCCCAATACCCAGTCCCACAGCCCGCGCACCATCCCCGTATACCGTGGCACCAGGAAAGCAGCAGCAACTACCCCCCCAGACGCTGCGCAAGAAAACACCCCAGGCCGTCGTCCTACTCAATGCGCTCGAGCCGGCGAACCCGATGGGCCATGTGCGCAACCGCTCCGAGGAGCGTGCGTCCGAGAACGGCCACTTCCGCGAGAAGGAGAGGGAGAAGGAGAAGAAGGGCGGGTTCTGGGGGATTCGGGACAAGGACAAGGATAGGGACAGGGAACGGGCGCTGGAGATGGATCGGGAGGTGCGTGAGCGGGAGTACCAACGGGAACGAGGCAGGGAGCGCGAACGCAGAGACGATGAGAACGAGCTCACCCGCAAGATCGGTGTGTTCCCTCGACTCCATCGGGATCTGGGCTGATCGTCTGTAGGTTTCCTGACTGCCACCGCCTCGGAGGACTGGACACTTGTGCTCGATGTCTGCGATCATGCGTCTGCCAACGAGATGAACGCCAAGGAGGCCGTGCGGGCCCTGCGCCGCGAATTCAAGTACGGCGAGCCGGCCGCGCAGCTCGCAGCTGCCCGGGTACGTGTCCTATTCCGCGGGAACGAGCACCGACTTACAGTATATAAAGCTCTGGGCAATCATGCTGCGCAACTCTTCCGACACCTTCATCTCCCAGTCCACATCTAGCAAGTTTCTCGACACCCTTGAGAACCTTCTCACATCATCGCGCACCTCCCCCGTCGTCCGTGAGCGCGTCATGGACGTCCTCGCCGCCGCTGCGTACGCCAGCGGATCAAGTGTGTTTTGAGCTATCTATACGCCTTTCCGACTGACCTTGTTTTACTTAGAAAAAGACGCGGGCTTCCGAGGTCTGTGGCGGAGGGTCAAGCCACGCGACAAGCCCGAGGAGGGCATGCCCTTCGACTCGGACGATGTGATGTTCAATCCGCCGCTCGCGGGTACCCGAATGGACGCAGCGTACGAATACGACACGAACAGCATCAACGTCCCCGCAGGGCCCTTCGTTACGTATCAGGACGCGACGCCCACGACGCCGGATACGCCGCCGATCAAGCAGCCGCCGCGCAAGGGCAAGAACAGCGAGAACCAGACCCGCCCGCCGAACGAGACCAAGAAGTCGAGCGACAAGTCGCACCGGGACCACCGCCATCGCATCATCCCGCCCGACGAGGACATGCGGCGGCTGTTCCAGGAGTGCAAGATCGGCGTGGGCAATGCGAATCTGCTTAGCGAGGCGCTCGCGATGGCGACGCCCGAGGAGTTGAAGACGCCTGTCATCTCGGTTTGTGCGAAGGCCAAATGAATAGGATACATTGATTGAAGCGTTCTCTCGGCAGGAATTCTACAAGAAGTGCCTCGACTCGCAGGAGCTCATCTACACGCAGATCCCGTGGGCGACTGCGGGCGCCGAGCGGAGCCGCGCGGCGAAGGACCAGGAGGTCGAGCGGGAGCGGGACCGGCGGCGCAAGAACAGCGGGAACACGCTCAGCTCGGTGGTCCCGCAGTACGAGAACGAGAGCGTGACGGATCTGGGGGCGCCGGTAACGACGCGCGAGGAGGACCTGCTCGCGGACCTGCTCGCGGCGAACGCGCACCTGCTCGGCGCCCTGGACCTGTACAAGGACCTCGAGCGCGTGGCCGTTGAGCGTGAGGCGGAAGCGCGCAGCCGGGTCGAGGTGCGTATGGATTCGAGGGTGCGTCTTTTCTGCTCTTGGCGCTTTCTTCCTGACTTGACGGCGGTATAGCAACGGCAATACTTCACCGAGGATGGGGTCCTGCTGCAGGCGGATATGCCGGGCGGCGCAGGCGGCAGCTCGTCGCGCTCGCGCTCGCCGTCACCTGCGCGCATACCAGTGCTTCACCCACTCCCGAACCACCCGCAGCTCGTCGGCGCCGCGGGGGACCTGACGTTCCAAACGCCGCCGGTGGCCGTTGCCGGTGCGCAGCAGCAGATGCTCGCGCCGCCGCCCGCGGCACCGCACGGGCCGCGCCTGCCCGGCGCGGGGCTCTCGCGCACGCCGTCGCCCGGGCCCGCGGGAGAGCTGGCGAATGGGCTCGCGGGGATGCGCATCGGCGGGCCGCGCGAGTATTCCTCGAGCGGGCGGGGGTCGCTTGACGACGGGCGAGAGCGGGAGGCGTACCTGGACGACGATCTGGACGAGCGACCGATGCAGCCGAGCGCGAAGGCGCTTGGGAAGCGCAAGGTCGAGCCGGAGCCGTATGATCGCATGGGTGCGTCCTTTTCCCTCCCTCCTGGTGCACACCGCTAACCTTACGTAATTTACCTGTAGACTCGCTGGACGACGACAGCTCGCTGGGGCCGAAAGACAACCTCGACGATCGGCCGTCGGACTCTGACGAGGAGGACAACAGCCCGGCGCAGCTGTGGCAGCACATGCACCACCCGGTGCAGCACTTTGTGTACGACGCCGCGGCGGAGCGGACGCAGCAGCGCATCCGCGAGGGCCACGCGCACGCGGTTATGGTTAACGGCGTGCATTAGTCTGCGCGGTCTTGGGCAAGGCACGGGCGTTCATCCGATGTAGTTTACTGGTTGGGAGGATCTGGGATTAGAGCGTCGTTCGCTGAGGGCGCTGTAGTATATATAACATTATAACCACCATCGCATGTAATGCCTCGTCACATTCGCATATTTATTAACAACTCTGCTTAATTTGTATGTTTCTCTGAAGACGAGCTGTAATGTAGGTTGCTCGATTTCTTACCTGTGATTTCAATCGAGTCGAACGCTCACGGGAGCACGCAAACATCCACATTGCAGTGCTTCGAGAGGTACTTTGACCAAAAATTTCCCGATCCGTCAAAGAGCGGTTGTTTGTTTGGCGCGGTCCGATTCAGGACATGTGACTGTAATCTCTTCCTTTATGACGACCACGGTGGTGCTGGGGTCGCAGTGGGGAGACGAGGGCAAAGGCAAGCTTGTCGACATCCTCGCTACCGACGCCGACATTTGTGCTCGCTGTGCCGGCGGCAACAACGCCGGGCATACGATCGTCGTCCCTATCAACGGTGTCCGAACAACCTTTGCTTTCCATCTCATTCCTAGCGGTCTAGTCAATCCGAGCTGTACAGGTCTCATCGGCAATGGCGTTGTCGTCCACGTCCCTTCCTTCTTTGAAGAACTGGATGCGCTCCAGACGCAGGGTCTGTACCCCATTTTTTGTCCTTTCAACCGTATCTGATAGCGCCCAAATGCAGGTCTCGACTGCACCGGCCGTCTTTTGGTCTCCGATCGCGCCCAGCTCGTATTTGACTTTCATCAGATCGTCGATGGATTGAAGGAGGTCGAGCTCGGCGGCTCGAGGTTTGTCTGATCTCTCGCGATCGCTCGATCTTTACCGCCCAACCCAGCATCGGCACCACGAAGAAGGGCATCGGCCCAGCGTACTCTGGCAAGGCGTCCCGTTCTGGCCTGCGTGTGCACCATCTCTTTGATCCCGTTATCTTTGCCGAAAAATTCCGCAAAGTCGTCGAAGGCCGCTTCAAACGATACGGACACTTTGAGTATGATACAGAGGGCGAGATCAAGCGGTATCAGGTGCCGATATCCCCTCTGTACCTTTCAAAATGTGTCTAATTCGCGCACAGACCCTCGCCGCGCGCCTGAAGCCTTATGTGATCGACAGCGTCGTCTATCTTCACCAGGCACTCGCCGCAGGCAAACGCGTGCTTGTCGAAGGTGCCAACGCCGCCATGCTCGACCTCGACCTCGGCACATACCCCTACGTGACATCCTCTGCGACCACCGTCGGCGGCGTCTGCACTGGCCTCGGCCTCCCCCCGCGGGCAATTGGACACACTATCGGCGTCGTCAAAGCATACACCACGCGCGTCGGCGGCGGGCCCTTCCCCACTGAACAGCTCAACCCCACGGGCGAGCACCTCCAGTCCGTTGGGCACGAGTACGGCGCAACCACGGGCCGCAAGCGCCGCTGCGGCTGGCTCGACCTCGTCGTGCTGCGGCACTCGACCCTGATCAACGGCTACAACGCGCTCAACCTTACTAAGCTCGATGTGCTCGACGGCCTCGCGGAGATCCAGGTTGGCGTCGCGTACAAGGTCGACAGCACCCCGCTGGCGGGCTTCCCCGCGGATCTCGGCGTGCTCGCCGCTGTCGAGGTTGAGTACGTGACGTTCCCCGGCTGGGAGACCTCGATCGAGCATGTGCGCAAGTACGAGGACCTGCCCGACAAGTGCCGCGCCTACGTCGAGTTTATCGAGGATTTCATAAAGGTGCCGATAACGTGGATCGGTGTCGGCCCCGAGCGCGACGCCATGTTGAAGAAGTAGAAAGAATAAGCCTAAAGCACAGTGTACAAGTAGAAGTAACTGCAGAATATATTATCTTTGAGTATGTTTTCGGTTGGAGGGTGACACGGTCGGCAGGGGAAAAGCAGGGGCAGGGGGAACACGTACCAGGTTCGGGCCGCCGCGTTCGCGCGCACCTCCATGAGCTGTGTCCCGCGGCGGCTCAGTCACAGACGTGGTTGGTGGTGGGTGCGCACTTGGTGCACACCTTCAGCTGCATGAGGGCCCAAGTCTCCGCTCAAATATTTTTGACAGGCTGTGAGCACATTTACAGTGCCAGCATGGCTTCGACAATACTCCCATTTCATCGTATGTACCTTTCACATCGGCCCTTTCAATCACACAACATTCAAGACCGACAGATTCAGATGATTTTGGTTACGAGATTCCAATAAAGACTCGGAGTCGGACTACCTCATACGCCCACTTCTGTCAAATTACCTTGTACAATCAGGTTCTCGCGGCCCAGGCCCGGCACGATAAATCTCTCATAGACCTCCCAACCGAACTCCTCATCCACATCCTCGTTATCTCAGCATTCTCTCGCGAAACGGCCTGGACACTTGCGTATGCGTCAAGCTGGATTTCGGATGTTACTTTGGCCGTTCGCATGGAGCATGTCTCGATCCGCACAATGCGGCAGTTGAGATCGTTCAATAAGCTCGTCTACTCCTCCTCCCGTGCAGCCATTGCCGTGCGGAAACTCTGGATTGCGACAAATGCAGGGGGACCAGCAGAGCAGATTTTTATCCCCGATATCGTCCGGGCATGCATAAACCTGCGCGCGCTAGCATGCCAAGTGGGACCATTATTGGCTTTGTGCAGCGCCGGGGATCCCTTTCTCCCATCCCGGGTTCAGCTCACCGTGATGGATAATATGCATGCAGAGCGTGGCGTAAACTTAGTTTCGCAATGGTCGCGCATTATTCTCAGCATCCACGGCATCCCATTTCTGCAAAATATCACACACCTCCACCTTCCATGCTATCACTACGCGTTCACTGAATCCTTCCCCGCCGCACATCTACCCCGCCTCACACATCTGGCCATGATATCTCGACGGTGGCACCCTCCCGAGTTTATCCTGGACTTCGGGCGCGCGCTCGATCGACTCTCGCTTCGACTCACTATGGTTGTACTAGTGCTTTGGGAAGGCCGTGGACGGCGCAATGGGCCCCAGTTCCTCCCGCCATGGTATACACGCGAGATGGTTCAGGCGGCGCGAGATTGCAGTGAAAACTCGAATGTCGTTATGTACTGCCCAAGCGAATCACACCAACAATTGAAATTCTGGAATGCAACGTTGGACGGCGGAGAGGATATCTGGTCCTTGGCTCGGAGACAGATGGCCATGTTTTCTGACAGTGATTGACCTCACTCAAGCCTAGTTTTTTTTTTCCGCTGCAGGGCTTTGACCGATTATGCATTATGAGTTGTGATTGTGCATTTACGAATATACTCCTGCAGTACGTAGGGATCCGCTGAGGCCGCGGGAGACAGCTGAGAGAGCAAGTCTAATCCGGTTCGGCTGAGCCTTGCGCCACCGATAGCTGGCTTTTCACTGGCGCCAAACTTGCTCTGACATTCGGGGTGCGGGCATTACATCGGGCAGACGCCGGAAACAATGAGGCTGTGCTTAGATGTTGGATGAAACGAGCGCTCACCATGTCGCTTATTCTCTCCTTCACTGCGACATTGGAGGATGTCCTACGCCAACATCTTCAGCAACTTCTCCGTCACCACTGACTTTCCAGGTGCGCCTGCTTTTTCTCAGAGTTGTTGGAGCCACACCAACGGAACCGCCCCTCAGACCACCCCACGTGCTTCGGCGACCCGACGAACAGCAGCAGCGTCTGCCAGGTCCCGTCCGCGGTCATGATCGCCTTCCTCAACATCTCGACGCCGGCGCAGTACCTGAACGACTACTGTAACAACCCGCCCGTGGACTCGTGCGCGTTCGGTTACTGCCCTAACCCCGACGTCGCGAGCCCCGCCGTGCGCTATTCCAGTGCGTCTCTTTCCGCTGCGGCGATGAAAACTAAGTGTTCTGTCCTAAGCGTACTTCAGCTCCTTCGTCTCCGCCATTCTGGTGTTGTACTCGCCCGAAGATGTCGCGTCGTCGTTCTTTGCCCAGCTGCTCAATGTCTACTCCCTCATTTTGGCCGCGATCGTTGCGATAAAGGAGCACAACCTCACACGGATGCACAGCGTCATTGCGTTGGTGCTCGCCGCGTCGCCGCTCAGTTTGTACCTCGTGCTGTATGTGTTCCGGTCGCTTCTTGGCAAGCAGACGCGGCTCCAGGCGGTGTTTGGGCCTGGGATGTATCTTAACCGCGCCCTGGTCCTCATCATGCTGCCCTTGTGGATCTCCGTCCTCGCCTTTACAGCACTGCCCAATTCGGCGTACCACTTCCAGCAGGCTGCGTGCGATTCGTGCGTACTCTCTAACTGATAGCCATTCACGGCTTGATTTTTTTTTTCGGATAGGATCGTCGCAGACAACGAGATCGCGCGCCTGTTCTTCCTTCCGTTCATCATCGGCTTTGCCGCGTTTCCCGCGGCGGGCGCCGTTATTACCGCGTCTGTGGTCGTCCCGTGGGCCATAGCCATCTTCCGGCTGCGCAAGATCATCTGGGGGAAGCATAACAAGATACTTCCGCTCGGGAGGCTGTGGCGCAAGGTCGTGAACCACTACCCGTTCATTCAGTTCTACACTGTCATCTTGCTGCCGCACCTGTTTTGGATATTCAATATCGAGATTGGCCTGGAGCTTCTCTCAACGCGGGAGTCGTTTAGCGCCACGTACGGGCAGGTGCGTACCCTCGGCCCTTTTCCTTCCTCCTTTAATCTAATGATTCTGCAGCTCCTAGCGATTTTCGTGACGGTCCCGCCGTTCATCCAGCTGTGCCTGCTGCTCCCGCACGTGCCGCGGTGGTTTGCGGACCTGGCGTGGGTGCGGCTCGTGAGTGGGCGGCGGAACAAGCCGTACCTGAGCGAGCGGCCGAGCGATCAGTCTGCGCTTCCCATGCAAGTTGAGGAGGACGCTGGGCTTCTTCTGTCGGCTAGCAGTAAGACGGAAGGGCTGCCGAGCGGGGGCGAGACGGTGGAGATTCCAATGCTGCCGTACGGGGACAAGGGTGACTTTTCGCGGTCTTCGTCGTATAGCTAGATGTTTTGTCTCTTTGCATTCCTGCGCACACTCACACTCATCCCGGAATACAATCCTTTTGCCCAGCCACTACTGAACTCATGACCGCTCGTACATACGCTCTCCGGGGGGTAGATATGTTATATGTTATATGTTGATGTGTGGCCGAGTCCGTGCTGTTCCGTCGTATCAATTCGCTATTTGCACCTCTTATGTGGGCGAAGCGAAAAAAGGATATGACTGTCTTCATATCCCTGGATAAAGTTGGCTTGCGAGACTATTTGTACTAGTGAATAGTATAGTTATTCGGCACTCCTTCGGGAGATGCCGGATGCCGTACTGAGATGCCTGCTTGATGTCTGCAGCGTCCATCTCGTACCGCGACTCGATTCGATGGCTCCCAGAGGAAGCATCCGAGCCTACGCAAACAATCGTACTGACCGCCAAAAACGGCGTGTTTCTCGACGTGCGCTTCCACAAAGAAAGCGGCAAGCTCGATTGGGCGTTTGCAGGCTATCGGTCCTCTTGTAGGGTTTCAATCGATTGACTGGATATTAAGCCTAACTATACTAGTGGAGCCCAATTCTACGAAATTCACGCACCATATCGACTCGCGCACGCTAGTAAATTACCCCGACTATTGTGGTGTCCTTGAATAATTCTGGAATCAAACCAGAATCCGCTGGAGGTCGTGGATGTGGGAACGAACACGCCACTAGCGAACGGGATGACCCTCGAGGCGGGCGAAATGGTGAATCCCGCAACAGGCTCGCTGACAAAGTACGAGGAGGTCTGGCGCGACGTCGCGGCTGCCGACGCACTGTTTGTGCGGAACAGGACGTCCTCGGTCTGGCGCGCGCGTGTGGGGAGGTGGCAGCTTGCCCTTGGGCGGAGCCTCCCCGAAGCCGAGTGCTGGGCTTGGCAGGCTGAGCGCGGCCTCGGAGAAGCCCAGTGGACGCGAAGGTATTCCACCGAGATGTCAGACGAGGGTGTATATTTACCTGAGGACTGTACGGGCTGGGAGGTGGGCGCGACGGTCAAGTGGCTTGGGGAGTCCTGGGAGGTGCTCGTACATGATTGAATTTTGAATTCGGAGAGGGACTCGTCGAAAGAAACACATTTAATATTATCCTGAGTCTTACATGGTATCAGTGTATTGCTTCATTGTATACCTGGAATGGTATCGTTGAAAAAATAAATTATGTTGTTGTGTTCATGTGTTGAATCTAGAGGGTGATGTGGCGGTGACAGCGACCTTCCTTGTGTCTTCACGTCTCTCCGTGGTGAGGGAATTTGCGGATTCTACTCTACATCCTAGCCACTGCAAAAACAGGCTTGCTAGCTCTCCTTCTGCATAGGACGTCGCCCTCTTTGTCTGCAGCCCACAATGAATGCGACCGACCTCCTCGCAAACACACTTTCATCAGGTTCGTGCCACCCACTGTTTGCGCGTTTTCTGACTCGGATCACACTTAATCCCATCTCCCTCTCCCTCTCTAGATGCGAATACGCGTGAAGATGCCACCCAAAAGCTTGAGAGTGCTTCCCGGGACAACTACGTACGTCTTTCTTCACTTTCCGCGTCCTCCTAATCCTCACCGTGTTCGCGACAATCTAGCCGGAGTACATGCTCATGCTCTCCTCCGTCCTGGTGGACGAGGGCTCGGCTCTCCACGTTCGAAACGCCGCAGGCTTGGCCTTGAAAAATGCCCTGACTGCTCGCGTACGCCTTTTCTTCCACTCAAGTCCATTGCATCGACTCATACCCGACGTCAGGAAATGGCACGGGTCACAGAGTATGCGACCAGATGGATGAATCTAAGCACCGAGGCAAAGTCCAAGATCAAGAATGACGCCCTTTTGACCCTCGGCTCTTCCTCGCAAAAGGCCGGCGCCTTCGCCTCCCAGGTCGTAGCTGCTATTGCAGCTGTAGAGCTCCCCCTCGGCCACTGGGGCGATCTCATCGAAATCTTATTGGGATTCATCAACACCCAGACAAATGTCAATCTGCGTATCGCTACCCTGCAGACGATCGGTTTCATCTGCGAGTCAATAGTGCGTTCCATTGCCGACCAGTTATCGCTGCGATCCTGACCCTTGTGTGCAGAAACCTGAAATCCTCACCCTGCGCTCCAATGAAATTTTGACCGCAGTCATCCATGGCGCTCGGAAGGAAGAGCCGTCCTCCGAAGTCCAGTTGGCTGCAATCCATGCCCTTTTCAATTCACTCGAGTTCGTCCGTGACAACTTTGAGCGCGAGGTCCGTCTCCTCACCGTTGATATTGTGTTGTGCTGATGCAGTTGCTAGGGTGAGCGGAACTATATCATGCAGGTCGTTTGTGAGGCGACCCAAAATGCATCGGTTGCCGTTCAGGTGGGCGCCTTTGAGTGCCTAGTTCGGATCATGGGTTTGTACTATGACAAGATGGGCTTTTATATGGAGCAAGCGTTGTTTGGGGTCAGTTTTATACTTTTTTCATGAAAGGAAACGAGAGCGTCTAACCCTGAGATAGCTGACCGTGGTGGGGATGAAACATCCAGACGAACGTGTTTGTCTGCAGGCCGTCGAATTCTGGTCGACGGTCTGCGAGGAGGAGGTAGATCTAGCCATCGAGGCTCAAGAGGTGAGTTCCTTGTCCCATTGCTCGACGGTGGTATTAAAACAATCCACAGGCTCAGGAATACGGCGAAACACCCGAGACCGAATCCAAGCATTTTGCCAAAATCGCGCTGCCCGAGATCGTCCCTGTTCTCCTCCTGCTACTAACCAAGCAGGAGGAATTCGCAGAAGAGGATGAATGGAATGTTTCGATGGCTGCCGGTACCTGCCTCTCCCTCCTCGCCGGGGCTGTACAAGACGCCATCGTCCCCGCCGTGATCCCCTTCATCGAGGCGCACATCAAGTCTACCGACTGGCATCATCGCGAGGCAGCTGTCATGACCTTCGGCTCTATTCTGGAAGGCCCCGACCCCATCGTGCTTACCCCTCTCGTCTCGCAGGCGCTGCCTCTGCTCATTGACATGATGGCGGACACCAACGCCGACGTGCAGGACACCACTGCATGGACCCTCGGTCGCATATGCGATCTCCTCATTCAGACCGTTAAGCCGGATGTGCACCTCCACCCGCTCGTGTCGGCGCTCGTCGGCGCCCTGGGCCTCGACTATCCACGAATCGTCGCAAATTGCTGTTGGGCGTTGATGAATTTGGCGGAGCAAATGGGCGCGTTCGACAACGAGCACGACGAGCCCGTCCCAACTGGGCCCCTGTCCCCGTACTGCGAAGGCGTCGTACAGGCCCTCCTGCGCGTCACGGAGAGGTATGCTCTCGTCATTTAGACGTCGTAATACGAGCTCATTGGTTAATGTAGTGCAAACAACGATCACAACTTCAGGACGGCAGCCTACGAGGCAATCGCTGCGTATCTGAGCGGGGCTACCGTCGACTCGATCCCTGTTGTCCAAAACACAGTCCTGACCATTCTGCAGAGAATGGAGCAGCTACTGGGCATGCAGGTGCGCGTGTAACACCCTCCCACATGTTCCGCCTTTTGGCTGATGCTTTATGTCAAGAACCAAATTCTCGGCGTTGACGACCGCAACAACTGGAATGAGCTACAAGGTAATTTCTGCAGCGTGATCATCGTACGTCCCTGAAGAGAGTTTGTGGGTTCCCGCTAAGCGACTTTTAGTGTGTAATCCGGAAACTCGACGCTGGCATCCAGCCGCTGGCAGACCGCATCATGACGCTACTCTTGCAGCTCATTCAGTCGGCGGGCAAGACGTCGACAATCCTGGAAGACGCCTTCCTTGTCGTCGGCGCCCTTGCCGAAGGTACGCAACTAATACCTTGTTTCCCTTCTACTAAAAGCTTCACTTTTAATAGCTCTCAAATCCAACTTCTCGCCGTATCTCCAAGCGTTCCTGCCCTACCTCTACCCTGCTCTCAAGGCGCACGAAGACACTCAGCTGTGCACGGTTGCCGTCGGCATCATCGGCGACATCGCGCGCGCCCTCGGTCCGGCGGCTGCGCAATACGCGAACCAATTCATGACGGTCCTGCTCGAGAACCTCCAGAGCGAGGTCCTGAACCGGAACGTTAAGATCAGCATCCTGAGCGGCTTCGGAGACATCGCAATCGCGATCGGGCCGGCCTTTGAGCCATACTTGGACACCACCATGAGCGTGCTGAGACAGGCCGGCGCTCTACAGCCCAATCCGGTGGGTCATTATGCTTGCGTGCTGGCGCCGGGCTCATTGTTCCCTAGCTCGACTACGACCTTATGGATTACGTCGGACAGCTCCGGGAGGGTATCCTGGAGGCGTATACCGGACTTGTCAGCGGTTTCAAGGGCACTGATAAAGGTCGGTAACTCATTCACGCGCATCGCCTGTCGCTAACCATCCGCCTCCTCAGTTTCCGCCCTGATCCCATACGTTGAATCGATTCTTGAATTGATCCAGCGTTGCGCCTCCGACGAAGAGCGAACAGACGCACAGATGAAGCTGTCGTTTGGACTCCTCGGGGACCTTGCAGAGGCGCTACAGGGCAGCCCGCAGCTGAAGCAGAGTCTACTGAAGCCCTGGATCGCTCAGGAGCTGCGAACGAAGCACCGGATGCCTGCGGAGACAAACAAGACCCGACGATGGGCGCGGGAGGTTCGTGATTACACCCCTTGGAAGGGTAGGCCGCTGACTTCCGCCCGTGTTCCAAAGATGGTCAAGTTAGCTACGCAATAGACGCTTTCTCCCCTTCTTTGTCTACCTACATCCATCTTTTTTCCCCTTTCTTTCCTCTCTAGGTACCCTCATCTCTCCTTTCGCGCATGCAATCTATATCCCTAGCCATCTCAAGGAGGCGCACCCACTCACGATTTGCATGATAGACGGCGGCTGGCTAATTACCATACTTTACACTCTCCTCCATATCTCTCTGCGCCGAGCCAGCCACTCACGTTTCTACACGCCGTCCGCTACGTATCTCTTTTATTTTCCGTATCCCGCTTTTGCACCAGCACCCACACCACGCATGTATCAGCTACTCGTCCCTGTCCTTCCCCTGTCTATTCCATACACCCGTTCATCTTATTATCGTCCACCCTTAAAGAGTAATGAGATTGGAGGTTTCTTCTCTTCTTCATCTTCGCGTGTTTGGATTTTTTGCGAGATGCTTCTTTCCCTTGTTTTTGGTGCCTGCAGTTCGTCTTTCTGTATCGATTAACATCTCATAAAGTCCTTGTACGTGCAGCTACACGGCTGCACCATTAACTTAACAATTCATTAACATTTGAGGAGTTAATATTTCACAACAGTTTCGTTATTATAATCGAGCTTGGGGACCCGTTACGAATTCTTAAAACACAGGATCATAAGATTATTCTAAGACTGATGGTCCCCATTGGGATAAGTCGCAATTGGAATATTAGCCTGGCAGCGCCGCGCTTGCACCCCACCATACAGCTCAGGGACATTCATGGAGAGAAGCAGATTATATTGAAGCCATGTAGATATTAATAAGAACATAATAAACTAAGCCCGGTGCTGTTGGCGACTGGGGGGCCAACTCACATGCGACATCAGTTTCAGGTAAGACCTGCTGAGAGAGGGAGGGAGCAGAGAATACCTAGCAAACAGCATAAGGGTGTTCTTGATTTCGGTGGAAAGAGCCGAGGCGTTCGGTGTTTGGGACGCGGCAGAGGAAATGATCTTGCAGAAAATATCTTTGATGGTCTTGCAGCCTTGAGAATTGACACGGAGGAAGGTCCAACAAGTTATTTGTACATCTTCTGAAGGTCTTGATAGTACCAGAGTTAGATTTGCGGTCTTGACCCCATCATGTTGACCCGAGATGTGGCAAGAGCAGAGCCAGAAAAGAGATCGCACGTGCCCAACTCGAACCACAAACAAATAGCGACGGAGTTTGAAATAGCAATGGAGCGTTCCAGAGCGTCGGGCATCACCGGTTGCCCTAAATTACCTCCCTTGCCGTGCCGGTGTCTTACGACTTGACATGTATTTCTTACGGCGCAACAGGTCTTGACAAATTGGTAAGGAAAGTCTTAACAATGCCCGAACAAAAAGATTGTTACGATTATCGTAAGAATAACTGAACGGAATGTTGCCATTCGGGTCTTATGAAAAGTTACAACAACTGATCTTAAGATTTCACAAAACTTCCGTTTGGCCGTGTAGCACATAGTTACTCAAAATGATTTTCCGACTCCTGAGGCTCTCATTACGACAACATCCATTGCCGAGCAGAGACGGTTGCCTCGTACGTGTGGTGCTCTAGTCGTCGTGATTTAACGTTTATCCATAGGCGCCGACTTGAGTTTGCTGCCTTTTCTCTTCTATTGGTTCAATTTTCGCGTCGCCCAGGTGGCTCATGTCGATACTTCAACCCGTAATTGAAAAAAAAATTATATCAATCTTTCTAGTGTGTTCATGTGAGAGCCTAGAGCTGCCGTTTCATGTACTGCGTATGCATTTTCCTGTGACCTCCGTTATAAGACTGCAAAGATGTATGAGCACATCAATTCTACTTTCTTCCCCGAACATCTTATATTGTTTGCGCAATCCGGGAGGATGATATGTTTCCCGGTCGGTGCACATCATTTGTACCGACTGAACTAGGAGACTGTATCCGATGGGCTGCTCGATGTCATCTCTTTCGCTCAGAAGATAGTTGGATGACAATGGAGTCCGTGGAAGTGAGAGAGCAACAGCTCATTAATGAATGGACTGAATGTTATTTCCACACAATATTTCGGCCTCGGAGCTCAGATAGCAGCTGAGCGCTGAAGGTTATCTCCTTGGATCAATTCTTATTTTCCCTGATTCTCTTATCCTCGACCTGGATTCTGCACGTTCCCGAGTATATTAAGACAGCACCACTGCGTCATGTAACTTAATTTGTGAAACAAAGACATCACTTCCTCTTTTGGGCCTATCATGAATTTGTAGCACAAGTTATACTAAATCGGGACACGGGCGTTGAGTTAACAATTTCCGGGATCTCCCGCTGATACCGATTCCTCCCGACGGTAAGCGCTCAGATGTCCCCTTGCACGACGTTCACTTTTCTCGCAACTCATTTAGCCCACTTGCTTTGCCAGTGTATGCATTTGGTACCACGTAAGACGTACAAAAACATTGAGCGAGATGAGGAGTGTATAATCGACGAGACGAGTGAGAGATGAGATGTGCAAGCGGAGAGTAGAGTAAGTAAAAAAAAACGGAAAAGCAAAAATGCAAGACAAGAAACCGACTTCCTTCCGCGCGCCTAGACTTCCCGACGCTCTACTGCCAATACTGCTGCCCGCCCCGATACTGGTAAAAATCGCTCTGCCCCTGCGAGTACCCGAGCTGCTGCGGTACGCCCTGCTGGTGGTGCTGGTGCCCGTGTCCGCTCTGCCCGTGCCCCTGAGGCCCCCCGCCTACGCCCCCACCAACGCCGCCCCCAACACCCCCAACGCCGCCGCCTACGCCGCCTCCGAACCGATTCCCGCCGTAGAACCCCTGTCCCTGCTGCCCCTGCTGCCCTTGTTGCGGTTGCTGGTGTTGGGGTTGTTGTTGTTGGTGCTGCGGCTGGCGCGCTGGCGCCTCCTTTGCGTACGGCTTGTACGCGGTCTCGGGCGACGCACCGCGCTGCGGCCCGCCCACCCCGCCCGCTTGGCCAGAGACGCCGAGCCCCATGAAGCCCTGCGCCCCGCCGACGCCATACAGAGGCTTCCCGTACTCCCCGCCTTGCGCGCCAACACCCAGCCCGAGGCCCCCGCCCTGCCCCGGCTGCGCGCCGTACTCGTCGTACCCGCCCTGCTGATACAGCGCCTGCTGCCCGTACCCGCCCCCTACGCCTCCCACTCCTCCCCCGACGCCCTGTCCGCCGACGCCGCCGACGCCGCCCTGCTTCAGCCCCCCGGCGAGCTGCGCCGCCGGCCCCCCAGTGGCAGGCTGCGCGCCCACGCCAGGCCCCGGCGGCCCCGCAAACATCGCGGGATACTTGACAAACGGCGGCGCGACCCCATACCCCGCGCTGTACGGCCCCCCGTGCGCATGGCCGTAGTACTGATTCTGCGCGGGATAGGGGTAGTAGTACGGCACCGGGGCATGCGGCGGGTACTGCCCCTGCGGCGGCGCGCCCTGCCCTTGCTGTTGCCCCGCCTGTCCCTGCTGCTGTCCCTGCGGCTGCTGCGACTGCTGTTGCGGCGTCTGCTGCCCGCCCGCTGCACCCTTGCCGCCCTCCTCGTGCCCCAGCCCCGCGACGCCGCCGCGCCCGCCAAACGCGCTCTGCTGCGCCTGCACCTGCGGCTGGTACGTGTCGTAGAACCCTCGCTGCCCCTCCTGGTGCGTGTGGTGCGCGTGCCCGTACTCGCCCTGCGCGAAGCCGCCAAGCGGCTGATGCGCGCCGCTCTGCGTGCCGAACGCGCCGTACGCCTCCTGCGCCGCGGGCGGCGTCGGTGTGTGGAAGTACGCTTGGCCTCCCGGCCCCGCCGCCGCGGGCTCGCCGCGCCCGTAGTAGCTCCCGCTGCCCTGCCCCGCCTGCACCTGCGCCTGCGGGTCGATGTGCGTCGGCAGTCCGTGCGTCGCGTACTGGTGCTGCTGCGGGACGTGCTGCGGCGCCTGCTGCTGCTGCTGCTGTTGTTGTTGCGCCTGTTGTTGCTGGAGCTGTTGCTGGAGGTGCGGCGGGAACCCACCCATGTGCTGCTGCATGTACGCCTGCTGCTGCGGCGTGAGCTGGCTCAGCTCGCCCTGCATGCCGGGGGAAAGCGGCTGCGGCTGCTGCGGTGGCTGTTGGCGCTCCTGCTCCTGGATCGCGGGTTTCTGCGACAGGACGGGCTGCGAGACGGAGCTCGGGAGGTGCGCCGCGGGTTGCGGGGACGTTTGCTGTTGCTGCGGCAGGCCCTGCTGGAAGAGCGCAGACCCAAGCGAGGCGGACGTCGGCGGCACGCTCGCCGACGGGGGCGGCTCATGGTGCACGGGCGCGGACAGCTGTGGTGTCGGCGGCGATTGTGGTTGCGGCTCCGGTGCGGGTTCGGGCTCCGATCTTGATTTACGGTTAGTTTAATCAAGACAGTTCGACAGTTCACTTACGAGCTGTCGAATGAACTCTCGCCACCAAGACTCAGACTGCCAAACTGCATTCCGACCTTGTCGACACCCGAACTAAACGAGCTGGGCATGACGACGGGTGTGTCGCCCGTGATCGTCTTGTAACGCGCGCTGTTGCGATGCGACGTAGCCGCCGGCCGCGCGAGTTTCGGAGACGGCGAGGTGATGGGCTCTGATTCGACCGCCTGGAGTGACGCGGACGGGGGTACAACCTCCTCCGGCTCGGGTGCGGGCGGCTCCTCGACCTGCGGTTCGGGCTGCTGCGGCTCTGCCTCTGGCGGCTCGGTTGCGTTGGTAGTGGTAGTGGCGGTGGAGCCCCAGACGTCCGCGGCGGAGGTAGAGGGTTTGACGCTGGCGATAGGCGCGTCGTCGTCCCACGATGGGGATTGAACGGTCGTGGGCTCCTCCCAGCCTCCGCCAACATCCTGCAGCTCGGACTCGAGTACGGGAGCGGATGCGGCGGGGGAGGCGGCGGGTAACGGGGCGATGGGGGCGGGTGCGGGTGCGGGCGGCGGCGGGGCGGGTTTCTCTTGGGGTCTGGGCGATATTAGATGAGATAAGAGAGAAAGAAACAACACACCGTGCGATCTGGGCCCAAGACATTTTCGAGGTAAGCGGCGTCTTTGAGACCTTTGGACCTGGCACGGACAGCGACGAGGCCGAGGTGGATCCATTGATGTCGGTGTCGGCGCCCCAGGTGGAAGTGGTGCTGGTGGTGGTGCCGCCCCAGGACGAGGGGGTGGCGGAGGCTGTGGGGGTGTCGATTTGGGAGTCGGCCCAGTTGGAGGACGACGTGGCGGCGTCCGTCGTATCGGTACTCCACGCATTTGGGTCGCCTCCCTTGTCCACCGCGTCGGCCCAGTTGCTCACCGGTGCTGGTGCTGGTGCGGGTGCGCTTTGGCTTTGAGTATGGCTGTGTCCGTTCGTCGGCGGGATTCCTCCTCTCAGAGCGCCACGCGCACGCGGTGCGGCACCCCCGCGCGTCGAGCCGCCGCGTCCTCCACGTGCACCGCCCCGGCCGCCACGGACGTCACCGCGTGGGGCAGAGAACGAGTCCTTTGAGACGTGGGTCGGCGCTTGTCCCTTCTTGTCCTTTTTGCGCGTTACTGCCCCCCATTGTTCTGCTCGTCCTGCACGCCGTTAGCACGCCTTACACCCCATGAAGAGGCTGCTCACCGTCGCTGATGCGGGTCGCAGCCAGCTCGACGTCGCCAGCGACCTCTGACAGGAGCGACTGGAGGTCTGGTGCCACAAAATGAACACCTAGGCGCGTCAAAAAAGAAATGGATGCAGACCATCGTTCGACCAAGAGGGAAAGAGCTCTTGCAGTTGCCGTGCCTGAGCGCGGTACTTTGAGTTGTCGGGGGTGCTGGCGGGCGACACGGCGCCGATGGCTGTTTTGTAGGACATTTCTTTCCCGAAATGTGCAGTGCGAGAAGAAGCCTGGTTAATTAACAACACCAAATAGTACACAACTATTATCTTGCTGCCATCCAAATTTCCATCCAGTTGCAATTCGCCATCCTGGCACAAACTCCCGCGCGCTGCTGACATGCGGATTAGGGACAACGCCACCCATATCAACGTACACTGTACAGTGGCCTCGGCATTCACGCCTTCGAAACTCCGTCAAGTGTAACGTGAGTTGCGCCGCGGCGCGCCCGTGCGCGCCCAGGCGGCGGTGGTCGGGGCCGTCCACCTGCAGTTGGGCGTGATCCGCCGCTTAAGGATTTGGGCTTGGGGCGTGATCCGCTTAAGGGATCGCCGCTGGAACTTGCTTGTACAGGACGTATTCGACTAGGCCAAGTCTTCAGACATCTCTCTTTTGAATACAGCTTGAAACACCCACGTTCTCTTCAGTCTCCCGATGTGTTCTCCGGCGGCGGCGTTCGCCATCTTATTCTCTGCCATTTGTCTCGTGCCAACCATGTTCTCCGCGTTGACTTGCGTGCTGGTGGTTGGTAGGAAGTACGAGGGAAAATGAACTGTCCAGAGGCTGTTCGAGTAAGTTCTTTATAGAATTGTCTTTTTATAGAACTGCTCTTCTACTGCCAGTAACCTGTACGACCTCACCTGTACCCCCACCAGTGCCACAGCAGTGTAAATCCTGCTATGCCGTACACTCACAAACAGCTGCTGTCGATCTTGGCCACCACTGGCAAAGTGTCCACCAGAATCATGTCTCTCATCATAGCCACGGTTCGGACCGTCTACCGCATGGCTTTGCGGTTGTGGTTATTGTACCGTGGCTCAAAGCCGCTGCGTGCAGTGGTATCTGTTGTTGACCCTGGTGGCCCAGATACTTCCTTTGGACCCCACGTATCACCTCACTCTGCTATCTGTTCAGCCGCCGACGCGACCGTGACTCCTCCCACTCCAGTCCTTCCATCTGAAGCTCCTAGTGAACCCGAAATCATTAATCAAGTTGGTTCCATCGATCCTCAAATCCCCTCAACTCTTTCTTCTGTAGACAGCTCCCCATTCTCCCCCACCGCCCCGGAACTCCTCTCGAGATACGCTCGGCGTAAAACACTGCAAGTATACACCAGGTTCAAACCCCTTCCGTACGCTCACTTTACATGCCAACAGAACGAAATCTGATGGGATAACGGTGCTCGGGCCACTTACCACATCGTTCACACGGTATGATATCTGAATCGGCTTCATTCGACGCGGGTGACGAGTTGATAGCGATGTTCCGGACAACTGGATGGCAAAGGTGAATCCAGAAGGAGCTCTTTACTATGTTTCCAATTCCACGGTCTGTATTTAATTTCGAGCGGACATCACGCCCCATTAATGGCATCGAAATCCCAGTCCTTGAATATCTTCACGGACGCCGCGTTGCACGAAAAACATGCTCTCGAAACAGTCCTGGCTTTTGTCCGCCAAATCGAGGAATTTCGTTCAACAAACTCAATCCCCCCGGATCCTCGGGTCGAACCGGTCCTGGATTTTGTCCCCGAAAAAATGGACGCCCTACTTGCGGATACTATCTTGCAGACCACAACCAGCGAATTGTCTTCTGGTACGATTCTTTCAACTTGGATCTTCTACCTCGTTGCTACGAGGTTTACGGTGCTCACTCCTCACAACACATCAGTTAGTGTATCCCGATCCACGTATGATCGAGACGTTAATGTTTTCCTATGAACAGAACTTGAACTCGAAGCACAGTACTGGTGACTGATTTCACGTTCCGACGTTGATTCCCTGACCACTCGGGCAGGTACTACTGTTCACTTTTCCCCTCTGCCCTGTCTGTGACGGCGGAGCTTCTCTGCGAGTTGCGAGATACTATTGTTTTTACTATCGGTGGTAAAAGGATCCACTCTTCGAAGTTCTGGTTGACTCAGATGATGTAAAGATTCTTTGACCTCGGCAACATCAAATGAACCATATTCTCGTGACGATCTTCTCAAGATGCTCAGTCGTTGACAGTCTCAAAGGTAATTAATCTTCTGCTGAATTTTCACCCGAAGTCTTCCTCCATTGCCTTCAGAAAATGCCGACGCAGATTATGGTGGCACAGCCTATGTAATTTGTGAATAGTCTTCTGGTTTCCTTGAGAAGCATCTGCGACTCATTGTATTCCAGCTCGATTTATGTGGATCTTCGGTTCGGCTATGTTGATTTCAATTCGTTGATGCAATGCTTATGATCGCCGGCACAGCGAGCCAAAAGTTCTCTAATTTTCACGGAGAGCCATGTGCTCGATTAGAAAAGCAAAAATCAGTATTTGGAGACTCGCCCACCCGTTCTCTCCTGTTCAGGATCACCTCCCCACTGTTTTTCAACGCGCCTATTTCCCATGTTCGAACACTGGAGGATCTTTATGTTGACGAACTCCTTAGCTATGCACCATGGCGTCAATTCATTGAAGGGCTATGCGACGAGTGGCAAGAGCTTATCCTATATGTGTGTCATTCCCCTAAATCAGCTGTATACTACGGGACTACAACATGTCCAGGGAACGGTCTTGCTAAATGCGGACATGGCATTTTTGTCTATACCAACCGTCGGGAGCGGGGAGAGTCCTGTCACATCCATCGGTCAGATTGCAGGCTACCTATCTGTGATGGCCAGTCTGGGGACCGTCATCGTTGGCCTGATTCTTATGCGACAGAGCCGGATTCGGAAGGATGATGCCCCAGATGTTGCGGTATGCTCCTACCATCCACTTCTCAAGAATATGATAACTATAACATGGACGTAGGCCGCCTTCCTAGGACACCACTTCCACACGCTCGGGTTCGAATCCTTGGCCCAACTGTACTCACTACCATTTGTTCTGCTAATGTGGGGGTACGTCCATGCGTCTTCATGGTCTCGCACGTGCTCAACCCCTTCCCAGAACTATCTCATTCTTGGTAGCATTTCTCGGGATGTGCTTCCAGTCTTCTGATATCCTCGCCCGGTCGCTTCTTGCATGCTTCACATTCCTAGTTATGCTAGGCGTCCTGTGGTGCATTTACCACAGCGATATCTCACCACAGACTACATTGCTGACCTTAAGGCGTCTCCGAATCCCACGCATCTGGAAACGAGGTCCTGCTGGAATTACCGTAGTATGATTTGTATGAAACGAAATAAACCCCCCATATTCATCTTCCTCTGAAATTTGCCACCGTGGCACACTTTCGGTGAGATTGTCAAATATAAGCCATAAAAAATGTACACCACAATTTTTCTCGTCCCGGCAGTGTGACCGCATAGGAGCATGCACCGGGGGGCTGAGAAACACTATGACAAGCTCTTGGGAGTGAGGTTTCAGAACATGCCTAAAACTTGGTGAAGTGGCGCATCCATGTGTGTGAAAGTATTTCAACGGGAGTTTGGAGACCAAGAACCCAACATCCTAACATCGTCACCTCTTTGTACGTTGTCGTCTTCAAGTATGTCAATGCCGGCACCATTTTCAAGGAGAAGGCAGACGAGCTCTATTTCGCCTTTGTACGATCCCCGAATGCGCTGCCATATTTTTTGCCCGCTGCGTTAACATCAGTGCCGCTCGAGCAACAGGCGTACGACGGGCTCAATATCGCCAGGGCGCTCCCATCCGAACGAGGCCCCCCAACGCGCTGTCGTGTTCTCCGCTCTGTGAATTGTTTTCTCCGTTCTCGAGAAGAAGGCGTATGATGTCAATGTCGCCGTTAGCGATCGAGCCGGTAGTACATCATTATTACTCGAAATGGGCGCCGGAGGTTACTTGTTTGCTCCTGTATCACAACGACCCTTTCTATTACTTTGCACCGGTTTTCTTCCTCGTCTCTTCTCTTCTGCTGGCGTCGGGGCGACTTCTGGCGGATATACATTGGGCAACACCGGCGTCGCATCTCGAAGCTCTGGTTTCTCCGAATCCCCACGTGACGGGGCTGACACGTATCCAATCTCCAAAAGTCCTTTGCTCCTGCCATGTCGTTCGACGGTGAACCGAGCATCCTCGAGAAGCTCGACGCGGCGGTGCCAGCGCCGCTCGCCCAGTTTGATGCATTCCCGAAGCTCCCCTCGACGTACAAGTCCCGCTCGGACTCGCGCGGTTTCCTCACCATCTTTGTCGGCTTGATTACATTTATGCTCATGCTCAACGACATTGGCGAATTCCTCTTTGGCTGGCCCGACCATGAGTTCAGCGTCGACACCGAGAAGGGCAGCTTCATGCACATCAACGTCGACCTCGTCGTTGCTATGCCATGTTCTTGTGCGTGTTCCACATCCCGGTATTTGAATAGTCCGCTGACGCTTAGCAGTCATCAGTGTTGATCTGCGGGATGCGGTGGGCGACAGGCTGTTCCTCAGCAGGAGTGGGCTGCGCCGCGATGGCACGCGCTTCGACGTCGGGCAGGCGACTACACTCAAGTACGTTTTTCCTCGTTTGACTCGGGTTTTCTCTCATGTATCGCTAGGGCGCACTCAGAGGCTCTATCTGTCCGCCAGGCCGTCGCCCAATCGCGCCAGTCGCGCGGCTTCTTCTCGTCTTTCCTTCAATGGACCGGAGAGCCGTACATGCCGCGCTACAAGCACGAGCCCGACGCCAAGGGCTGCCGCGTGTCGGGCCAGCTGCAGGTCAAGAAGGTGACGGCCAACCTCCACATCACGACGCTCGGGCACGGCTACGCGTCGCACGAGCACGTTGACCACAAATGTACGTTCCTCGTCTCTCCTTCCATCCTTCATTGGCACTGACTTCCGCTCCCAGCGATGAACCTCTCGCACGTCATTACCGAGTTTTCGTTCGGGCCCTACTTCCCCGACATCACGCAGCCGCTCGACAACTCGCTCGAGATCACGCATGACCGTACGTCCAACACCACGCCGGCGCATGCAGCTAACACTTTCCCGCAGCTTTTGTAGCATACCAATACTTCCTGCACGTCGTCCCGACGACGTACGTCGCGCCGCGCTCGGAGCCGCTGCGCACGCACCAGTACAGCGTGACGCACTACACCCGCGTGCTGGACCACCACAGCGGCACGCCTGGCATCTTCTTCAAGTTCGACCTCGACCCCATGAGCCTCACGATCCACCAGCGCACCACGAGCTTCATACAGCTCATCATCCGGTGAGTGCCCTCTCTATTCTTCTTTTCTTTCAAATATACTCACACTTTCCTCGCGCGTAGATGCGTCGGCGTCATCGGCGGCGTCTTCACCTGCATGGGCTACGCGCTGCGTGTCGGCAGCGCCGCAGTCTCCGCCGTCGTCGGCGAGTCCGCAGGCGAGATCACCCCCGCCGCCGTCTCCTCCTCCTCCGCGCTCCGCACAAAATTCAGCGGCGCCTCCCTCCGCGCGCGCCCCAAGTCGGGGCGCCTCGTCCCGCAGGGCAGCGGGTGGGTCATGGAGGGCGAGCCCGCTTACGGCGGCGGCAGCCCCTACGGGACGCCCGTCAGCGCGTCGTTCCCGCCGCCGAGCCCGTTCACACCCGTCTCGCCGTACGCGTCGCAGCCGGGCACGCCGGGCTTTGGGCCGCCGCCGATGAGCGCGCGGTCGTCGAGCGGGCTGGCGCCGCGGGCGGTGGGGAGCCCGCGCCCGGTGAGCGTCGGGAGCGCCGCGGGTGCTGGGCTGGGGCTCCAGTCGCCTGCGTACGGCGCGGGCGGGGTGCCGAGTGCGCCGGGGACACCGCAGTATGGCGTGTTCCCGCCCACGCCTGGGCCGGGCGAGGGGTTCACGGTTGGGACGCCGCCACCGCCGCAGGGGAAGCGGACGAGCATGCCGCCGCCGGGGAAGAAGGACGATTAGGGGAATATATGTGGGATACGTGTGGGTGTAAAATATCCTGTGGGTCGGGTAGATTATATATACGGCTGTCTGTTTCATATCCAGCGCAAGCCTCTGTAATTCCACCGCGAGAGACGCCGATAAACATACAAAAATACATGGACCTTCCTCTACGCTTCCCCGACACCCCTCACCTTTGGTGGGAGCCCGGACCGCAGCCTGTCGTTCCGGCGCCAAAAATCGAGCAGGACGTCCGCCGTGCGGGTGGGGTCGTCCTGCGGAGGGGTTAGTGTGCGTAGAGGCAAGCGAGGGATGGAAGGGAAAGAAGCGCAAGCCGCACCTCATGCACGACATGCCCCACGCCCTGCACGACCTCCATACGGAACTTGCCCTGCATCTGGGCGATCGTGAGCGGGCGGTCGAGGCGGTCCTCGCCCAGGCCGGTCGTGCCGGCGAGGACGAGCAGGCGTGCGGTGCGCAGGGCGAGGAAGTCCGTGGAGAGGGCGGTGTACCAGCCTGGAAGGGGGGAGAGAGGTGAGTAGGGAAGATTATGGAGAGGAACGAAGGAAAGCGGGCGGATAGGATTCTGAACGAACGCGTATGGGTAATATTAGCGGACACGGACGTAGTAACGGATAGTTGTCGCGCCACAAGTAACAACTCCCGCGCCCAATGAAATACAGCCAAGAGAGAAAGCCAAGAGCAAGACGCACCCTCCCAAAACGGCGCCGTCCCACGCAACGGCGTGCGCCACACCCACTCCACCGGTTTCTCTTTTTCGCCGCTGCCCTCTTTCTCCCCCTCACCCGGAGGACGGACGAGGGTGCAGGGCACCGAGACACGCGCGGAATGGGGGTTGCGGATCGCCTTTGTCTTGACGCTGCATGCGCGCTGGGGGTCAGTGGAGGGAAAAGGGGGAAGGAGAGACGCACGTCCACTCGACCGCCTCCTCGACCGACGCGAATCCGTCCGGGCGGGCGTTCAAGAGCGCGTGCATGTGGGGGAGGGCGGCGAGGGCGGTGCCTGCGAAGGGAAGGAAAGTCAGTAATCAAGGGAGAAAGAAGGGAAAGAAGGTACCCTCGACGACATCGATCACGGCCACGCCGGTGACACGGTACCCCGCGTCCTGGACGAGCGGGCACGCGCGCACGGCGACGGCGCCGCCCATGCTGTGGCCGACGAGCTAATCCACGGTCAGTGAGACGAATGAAAAGAGGAAGCACACGGACCAGCAGCGTCGGCGCCGTGGCTGGATCGGGAAACACGGCAAGCAGGGTCGCGAGGAGGTCTGCAGCAAGGGTGGTGATGCTGAGGTCCATGTCCGCGTTCTGTCCCTCGTTATTCTCGGTGGTACGCGTCTTGCCTGCTTTCGATTAGCTGTATGCAGCACAGACGAGGATGAAGAGACGTACCATGTCCCCGCGAATCCACGGCCAACACACCGACCTCGCCCCTCCCCACCTCCCGCACCTCCCTTGCGAGGCATGCGAAGCTCAGCCCGGAGTAGCCTGCGCCGTGTGTACAGACAAGGACGGTGCCGTTGCCAGGCGGAGTGTAATACACCCTAACGTCGAGACCTCTCTCGGGCACGTCCACCTGCAACGCGTCCGCGAAGAAACCCTCGGCCGAAATCGGCGCGAAATCGGGGTTCGGGGGACGTGCAGCTTTTGGGCGGGGGGTCCGACGTGGTCTTGGTTTGAGTTTGAGTCAAGTTCGAAATATTATATGGAGGGTAGGCACACTGCGGGCGGGCCGAGTCCGGTTGGGAGTTCCCTCAGCGTATCCGATTCCTCGTCCTCGAGTGGTGGGAGGTCAGGCAGCTTGGCAAGACGAGCAGAGATGGCTGAACGGTATAAATTCGACATTGTGTCAAGTAATCACGGCAACAATCTGATTGACCACAGCTCATACTACAAGTGCACGGGCAGCCTCACGCTTGAACCACCGCCGCCACGCCAACGAACGAATCAAGGGTGTCGATGGACATAGGGTGTTCAACTTCCGATTTTTCATTTCCGTCTTTCGTTTTGTTTCGCGACGTGCGTCCGATTCTTTTCTGCGCATCGGATATTTGTGATTCAACCAAGGCATTTCAACGAGCTCACCACGACGCTTTCCCGTCAACCGTCCGTCATCAAGTGCGTATCCATATTAATTTCGTGTCGCGGGCTTACTGGCGCCAGCCTTCACTTATCGGTTCAGGTAAGATTCGGTTCAACATAATGAGAGGTAAAATTTGACGCGTGGGCAGCGCACATCGAAATCGGACGCTAACTTTGGGGTTACTTTCCAGTACAAGTAAGCCGCGGCCTACGTCTGCCCGTGTATATCCTGAACGGCGGCAGGATCGTCGACGGCGCGCCGGACGATTCGAATCACTACAGTGTTGCATGATGATATGCACGCAATACAGATTTTTATTGCTTCGTTGTAGGACTGGAGCTTGCGCGCCTGGCGGACCTGCCGAACGACGTTGTGGCAGAGGGGAAGCATGTCGCAAAGAAGCTGGCGGCGTTGCACGCGCAGCACGAGGGCGATAGCGATAGCAGCAAAATCGCTGTTGAGGGTACATCACCATGCGCCGCGAAAAGCGATGATTTATTTTATTTCCAGCTCTGCACTCCGCCCTACCGGATGAAGAGTTGCTGGCATACATCGGGCGTTTCCAAGTAGACATCGCGAAGGCGTTTCTCCATCCTGGGGACAAGTAGTATCAGAATGCGCTAATTCAATGTAAATGTGCATATCTTGTCATGGGGCCTTGACGAGCACGGCCATTGGGTGTCTCGCCGACAAACATGAAGGTGATGAACGTTTGAACAGTGACATTGTTGGCAGTGTGGCAAACACAACCACTTCCTCAGTTGTTCTCTCCTACATTCATGCCGCGTGCCCTTCTACGTGCCTTCACGACCCAGCTACCCTTCTCCTAGCATCCATGAACACCCTACAGGAGCTCCGCGAGCACATAAAGGCCTCTGGTTTTGAATCGCCCGCATCGCATGCCCGCGTCTCCGGTCCGTCCGCTCCCATCTAGCCGCCAAAACAACGAATTCTTACTCACGGCGCAGCGTACATAGAATCCGACATCCTCAACCACCCAAACGCCCTCTTCAAAAGACACGTCCCGCCGCTCGACATCATCCTCTACGCCATCCGCCAGGTGCTCGCGGCCCCCGCCCATGAGGTGCACATGATCCCAGACTTGCTCGACTTGGTGACGACAGTGGAGTTTTATCGCACGCTGGCGCTGCAGAAGGCGCGCGAGGTATTGGGGGAGAACTACAAGCACCCAGACGAGCAGAGGACACTCAGCAGGGAGGACGAAGAGCGGCTGCGCGAGCACCAAGTCGGCGGTGCCAGCTTGCGCGCGATATACATCGAGGTCGTGCTGCAGTATTGCCAGCTGGTGCGTACCTCTTGTCTTTCAATTACCGCGTTCTTGATCCGGACGCAGGACATCTACCGCCTCTGGACGCGCGACCCGCCACGCCCGGCTGACGTCACGCTCCGCCTCTGCGAATACTTCCCCGCGCTGAACCCGTTCTACGCCGCCGTCTCGCCGCGGCTCTTCCACTACGACCTATCCGACACGGAGCGCGCAGACTTGCGCACCCGGGGCGTGGACTGCTGTCTCTTCGTGCGCGACTCGTGCCGGTGGGCAGCGGAGCTGTGTGGGCCTGGGTCCGTTGCTTTCCCCTTTCTCTCTTCCTATTCTGTTTACTGATACCTGGTCCCCAGGCAACCCATCGCACCCGTCCTTCGCACGCCCGCCTTCGCTGCGCGCTTCCCATGCGCGGTGCAGGCCGACGGCCTTCGAGAGACGATGGAGTTCTACTTGGGCGCGGTGCAGGCCATGGTCGACGAACTGCAGGGGATGTTGACGACGGGGGTAGAGGATGAGTAGACTCACGCGTACACCCAGAAATGTGCACCCAAGTGCCATCCAGAACGGGGAGTACAACCCTCGCACGAGCTGCGCGGCCGTATACGGACCGGACTCTGAGCGTCGCATCGCATCCTCGGACATGCCCACTGCGCGGGCAGATGCGCTACCCAGCCAGGCCGTCTCGAGTGTGACGTCCGGAACGCCCTCGAGTCGTGTGGGCGATGGCGCTCATTCGGCCGGCCAGGACCGCTGCGAGAACGGTACAGAGGAGATCTACGGCGTTTCCTTTCCCGGCGATTCGTGTACGGACGGGTCTCCTCGGTCTCCTCTTTTACTTTTACGCCACCACTTTTTGTTTTCGCTTTGGCAGCCCCGATTGCTTCCTTGGTGTTTATGTATACAGAGTCGGAAATTGCCTAAAGTGGTTCCGAGGACGAGTAAAGTGGGTGTATATTTGGCAACGCGGTGAACTAGAAGCACAGACCAACAAACACTTTTGGCTTCCCCTCGTTGCGCCTTCAAGGCTCGCCAATAATGAAGCCCGCAGCCCGCGCGTTGTTCCAAAACCAGCGATCTTACCTTTGGTCATCAGCGAGACCTAGAGCCTTCGCGGGCCCCTGACGGGACGTCGACCAAGTTGAAGATCGATGTTGTCGACTGCAATCGAGTTGCTCACTTGATTATCAACGCGTTCCTTTCTTCCTACCTCTTCGCGCGCACTGGGGTATTAGCTTGGGAGAGGGTTTTTCGGATTGATTCTATTTCTAGGTAAAGGGGCTCAACGAAAAATCAGTCTCGACTCGGAACGAGGAGACTTGCTCGCGAGGGCGGAAGTAGGATTTACCAAAGGTCGCTTGATAAAGTACAAAACCCTTTGGCGAATCCATACTCGTACTCGAATCTCCCGTCAGCAGCCCCATGCAACAGTACGAGGCCCAGCAAAAAGTTGACTTGGAACCCCTCGGAGCTCCTTCGGCAGATTTATACTCATGGAGGAAATCTTCCATAACAAATACCCTCCACCCTCATTAAAAATCTCATCTCAACATCTCATGCTCGTATTCACGTCGCACGAATTCTAAATTTCAGCATGGAGCAACCAAACCACTTATTGTCACGAAACCCACACCGGTACCCGATTCCACATGTCTGCTAGTCCTGTTCCAAATATCCAGATCTGGATACCCCGAAAGCCCGCCCGGCGTTTCATACTGGCCGTCGGGGCACGCGCAGCGCGTGGATCCGTGGTTATCTTCATATAAAGGTCTCCAGTCCTAATCCAATTCGCCCTCAACTCCCTTTAAATTCCCAACTCCCCCCTGACACACCTTCATCCCAATCATCGTGATGCCGATCATTGAACTCACCACTAACGTCGAGGTGTGCCTTCCCTCCCGTCCACGCTCCCCCGCGTCCACTTTACTTGGGCGCCGACAATCATTTACAACGCCGTACGTACTTCCTGTTCTGCGATACAAGTTGAACTGAGGATCCCGGCACAGGTCATGGTTGTCGTTGGCACGACCTTCATCCTCATAGCACGGATTTTGTACATCAAGCGCAAGCGCAAGGGTCAATGGGTCGAGGAGAACGGATTTTGGATATAAGTAGTTCAACCGGAGGCTTGGGATTGAAAATCATCATAAATTGTTATGTTAACATTACGTTGTGTTTAACTTATCAAATATTCGACATCGAATCTTTAGCTTTCTCGTTTTTTATTTATTTATTTTTATCAACTTTATTTCCCCTCTGTCGCGTACGATATGGTAGGGATCTCTCTTGTACTGTTTGTATGTGTAGTCGCTGGATATGCATATGATCATAGATTGTTGATACAGCATCACTGAGGAGCACCGGAGGCGCTCCTTACAGCCGTTTTCGAAAAGATAGAGGGGTTTCGTAAATCGGTGACACTCGATTTTTGCTTACCTCTGTTGACGGATGGGAGCCCCACAACGACGTCATCCCTTCACCATCGCATGCGAGCAGCTCTTGAAGAAACCTAGTTTTCCTCAGTTTTCCTTCTGGACCATATCTAAGGTGTATCGTATTGCCTCACGTAGAAAACCAAATAAACCCAAGGTCTAGACTTGGTTTAGACCAAGTCCGGACAAAATCCGGAAGTTCGGCGTTGACAGCCGAAGATCAATCAGTCAACAGAGGTAAGCAAAAATCGAGCATCACCGATTTACGAAACCCCTCTATCTTTTCGAAAACGGCTGTAGCGGGGTTTCCCGCATAAATGGGTGCCATTTTTAGGCGAAGGCAGTGGATCCTTCCCAGCTCTTTCTATTCCGAAGTCCAACTGCCACACTCCCACGCCATCCCAATCTCGGCATCCCCTTTTAGCCTCGGCCCGTCTCTTTTTAACCCAACCCCAGACTGATCGAAATTCCCTTTTTCGGCACTGTGTAGTGATATCTTCGGTTTGTTTGTTGGCTCCCATCGAAACTCCCAAGCTCTCTGTGTTGAGATAAACCAGGCCCCGGGCCCAATCGGGGCGGGTTTGGGCATGAACACACTACTGCGAAGTTGGAATGTGCGGGCCGCCGGGTGGTTTCGGGCTGCGAGCCGGAGGGAAGATAAGATGGGTGGAGATAAGCGGGGGTGTCGGGATTCTCAGATGGGAGTGGGGGTGTTTGCTAAAGAAGGCCAAACAGAACCAAAGCTGTAAAAGTCGGCCGAAAAGTGTCTAAAGTGTTAACTTTTCGGTGGTGGGGGAGTTCGAACCTGCTGCCCAAAAAACCGTCAGTAGGTGACGTGTTGAAACGCCGCACGGTAGTCCACTACACTACTGTGCCCCCCCTAGCTTTCTCGTTATCTCTACACAAGTGGGTGTTGGGTTGTTATGAATATTATTGGCTACATCGTTGTTCGAGGGACCTCGCAGTATTACATGATTAGAGTACAAGATTTCATCTGGGACATTGTTCAAACCGCACCTTGAAGTTTCGCCTGGCGGGCTTTCCTCTGAGAATATACCACTCCGGGTCGAGCTGCCATCATCAACCGCCGTATGTATATGAAGGCAAGCACAGTGACGACGATTGTGACGGCGAGAACAATCTTTTGAACCTTGTTACTCTTGAAGTCGTCTGCAACAGTGTCAACACATCACATCGAGTCGCAGAACCCTCCGTCGTCCAATGAGACACCAATGAAGACTATGACCAGCTGCTTTGGTAGTGATACGACTGCGGCGATCAAGAATTTCCAGAAAGGCAAACCACATGTCGAGAAGACGGCCGTTGTGACTATATTTTCCCAATGGTCAGATTAATGCGAAGCAGAAGAAATTCGGCCTACAATGCGGCGGGATCGTGCTGTACCTATTCTCCGGAGTTAGCCTTGGGTGGAAAGATTAGGTATCCTGTACCGTACAACGATGGTGATTTTGAGCCCACCCTCGCGCACAACATGCGCCAGGAATCCGTACTGCATGTTTGAAAGCTCCAACCTTTCTCCCCGTGCGCCGCAACAGAATTTGAAGAAGCTGTATTGTCAGTGAGCAGACGATAACAATTTTTAAATTTGAGATTTACAAATATGTGCACATCTCTCCCAGGATCGTTCCGGCTGAAGATAATATGAGGATTCAGGAATATGGGTGAAACATGGAGACAACCAACAACAATCCCAAAGCCAGGGCCTAAACAAAGTTTTGAGTTTGAATTAAACAGAATGTCAAAGTGGGAAACCAACCTAATCCCCAGACCAATCCACAGAGCATCGCCACGATATCTTGGCCAAATAATGGAGGGAAAGAGAGAGCAATGATCACAACAATAGGAATCAGCCATCCGCCCCGTAGTCTGCATAAAATATTCAGTGAAGGAAATTAAATGACATGCTGGAAAGTCTCACCCATGCAGCCAATTGGTTACAGGTTTGAGAGCATTGATGATCTGGTCATGGTATACCTCAACCAGTGCAATGACCACAATGATTATAACTATGACTAGACCGATTCCTGATTCCCGGGTTTGATATCCAAGCAGACTTGAAAGCAATACAAACAAACGTACTGATGAGCTTCCCCCGGCTTTTCTTCCTCCTACATAACTCTGTTGAGGATGTCTATTTCACTTAGAGTTGGACTGGGGGTTCGAGCATACTTGCGGGAAGCAGCCTCAGGTTTGTTTGCGGGAAGTTCGGGTGACTGATTCAGAGTATCAGATCCATTATTGCTCGGTGGGTACGTTCTGCCTGACTCGGTGTATGCTGGCTGGGGTATTGCTAGAGGTGCGGACATGGCGTTAGCTGGGAGACAATAGTGTCGTAGAGTGTCGTTCACACAAAACTCGTCACGTCTCACCCCTATTTTTACGATGACGTCAACGTGCTCCATTCCTCGGTAAGTACTTAGTGTTTTTCTTTCCACCGCAGCTCGCCAACGCGGCAGCAGCATTCAGAAATTCTGCTGCGTCCGTCATCAGTTAATTATTTGCTCTCCACCTCAATACAAACATAATGTGGCAACATACAGAAATGAGCGGGAAGAGAATTAATATAGAGGTATTGTGAGAGCACCTAACCCCACGGAAGTTATGTATATGACAGCCTAGTACCTGTACTTATCTCCTTGAGCCAGCTCCTTGATGATGCTCATCGAGACAGAGTGGTTGTTGAACTGATATTAAACATTCCCACGGTTCAACAGACCTAGTCAACCAAGCTCAGATGCAGGATGCCGATCGTTTGATTACTCCAGTGACTTATGCGTATTATGGAACTGATTCCCAATTCTTTCCGCTTATATCAAGGTATGCGCGCTTCGAGGCTGTATACATGTGTCCCCTATATTAATTTTCTAAATTTCCAAAAGGCCGCCGGGGCGCTTCGAGCCCTAGCAACCCCTTGATTTGAATCGAGCATAAGTAGTGGGGTCAGTTCTTTTCCATGAGGTTTAATATATGGTATTGAACCCAGTGCGGCGGTCCTACTGATGCCAGGCTGCAAGTCTCTAAATTAAATTAAGTACGTATACATATTTTAAACGTTGCATGTGGAGCTGGATAGGTGAGGCATCGGCCCTGTGTGGCCGAACCAATGAAAAAAGGAAAATGGCAGGGCAAAATTACTCCAAGTTCCATTTGCAACTTAATCCATTGCAGTGAAGATTTTAAATGGTTGTATTGGGGCACCTGGGGATGGTCTCGCATTGGAAATTTGTTAGAGGGTGAGGGTGGAGCCCAAGGCTGGCACCCAAGATGTCGAAATACAATCATTGCCATCATCATGATCCAGACCACAAAGAAAGACTCTGAACCAGAAATAGGAATTTCTGGGGGCCAGGCAGGTTCACAAGGGAATTCACAAGTGTGAGATAGGGAAGGAATCAAAGTTAAATATTGGATCGTCACTGAGATGTAGCTGAAGAGGCCGGCGCCAGGGAGAAAATGCGAGCTGGGCACTGCAGGGTTTGAAAGCGAAATGTGGGTTGGGATAAGATATTCTCTGTACTTTAAATAAGGTGACGGGGTTGACGTGGCTAATACGTGGTCCACATATCTCTTGTCGACGTGGCTGATACGTTGCCCTGTAGGATTAAATAAAGAGGAGGATGGGTGTGCAGGCAACAATTGACGGTGTGATGGCTGAGTGGAGTTTAAAGGCTTCAGACAGACGTTATTTTATGCAGAGGAGAAAGAGGAGAATTACAAGTACCATTTCCGAACAAGACCGCGGCCCGTGGCCATGTAAGTTATGGAACGCTAAACCGTCCTGCTATAACAATCTCTTTGATCCTCCACGACCAAGCTAGATAGGTAGTTCACTTGCGATCCAGTAGTAAGTATTTGGTGCTTCAATCAATAGTCTCTCCTAGACAGATGCTTCAACAAGTGGTCACCTTGTACCTCGGCTTGTTGAAGTCTGTTAGTTACCGCTGGGCCTTGATCGCCGTAGAATCTTATTACATAATCTTTTTCCAAGTAAAAATGCTCGCTGATAATGAAACTCACCTTGCTCTCCAGATAACCTTCTCAGAAGGTATCCTCAATCTATTGACTGGTTGCGGGACCGTTCAGGATTTTTTTGAGTAGGCCATATGTAATATTTTATTCTGGTGGGCCGATGGATCACAGGGTTATCGGCGATGTCTTCAAAGCACGATTCACACTGGATTTTCGACATTCTAAAGAGAGAAGATGGTCAGAAATGAATGTAAGAGTGATTCTGTGGACTCAGTTTATGCAAAGACACGTCCACTGTGAAGCAGCGCTCACGTCGAAATTCAAACTCCGATGTTTATGTAATAAGATTCTACCGCGATCAGACCATCGGTAACAACAAGACTATCCAATCGAGCCAACCAATGCAGGATATGTGTGAGGACAAAATTTGAGTCCTCTATTCCCCATATTATGACACGATGATCGTCAGCTTGAGTCTATGTATCTTCTTGATCTTTCTGTCGTCCCTGACTAGTTCGGTACTCTGACATGCCTTCTCATACTCATTCATCATCATTTTCTCGTTCTATCCATCCTTCAAGTCCGGATGTTCGCTATTCCGTTCATGAATCATATTCAGTGTCGCCACCCCGCCATGCTCAACTCACTGGAACCCCATCTCCTGCTCGGGCGCACCGGGTCCTGTCCCTCATTTTCAATGTGGTATGCTGTGCCACGATTGGTCTGTGCCATTGCAGCGTGTTCATCCTTGCAGCATTACGAAACGGACGGGTTAGTTTGCTAGATTCAGAGTTAGCCGAGATTTCTATTGGGTTCATGTCTGATAATGTCTGTGCACACCAACCAGTCCCTTGCGAGGTTCTGCATGATTGGATGTAAAGGATGAGAATTGAGAGTCCAGTGCACATGCTATTGTTGGAATTCCATTATTCTGCCCACTAAAATAGCGGGAACTTGCTTCGGTTGTCCTTGCGGTTCCGAAACCCAGCTAGCAAAGTCCAAAGCTGTAGGTCTTACCCCCATTTGATGTGGCGCGTGGCATGGTTCCGTCGCGCAGCTGCCAGTGCAGGAAAAGGTAAGGCCCTGGAAACCGAGCAGACCATATGTGGCCATGCACATCACACCGACAAAAGTGAATGTTCGGCTTGGCTGAACATGTTGCCAAAAACGATGATTTAGGCCTAAAAAAAAACTGGGCCGAAAATGTACTTGAAAGGAACACATTCAGGGAAGCTTAATAAGTTGCCTAGATAGAGGAATTCAGCAGCACATTCAGCCGGGCTGAATGTGGTCATTTCAGCCGCAAATTTTGAGTGCTTGAAAGTGAGACTGAAAAACATTTGATGAGCCCCAAATTCAGACTGCCTGAAAACAACAATTTCGGTGTTGCCGAAACTGTAGCCGAAAGCAATGCTTTCGGCCAAACATTGAGCTATGCCGAAAGAATGACATTCGCCACGGCTGAGATCACGACCGAAAACAGTTGTTTCGGCTGCAGCTGTTATATACCGTGCCGGAATGGACCTAGGACGAGATGGAAGATGGGCCGGAGGTTCCGGAGGCTCCGGTTAGGACCGGAGGTACCGGAGGGCCCGGAAGAGGTCCGGTGCAGTATAAAGGAAGGATAGCAACACCACAGGGGGTTAAGGGTGAGCTAACGCCTTGACTGACGAATAACCGGAAGTCGAGGTACCGGAGGTGATAAGGAGGTACGAAGACAACTCAGATCAAGAGGAAGAACCAGGCAACGATTAACGTTAATAATCAAACTGAAGTACATGAAGTAAAGACGTAGTATTTAAATGGAATACCTAATTGTATTCCCAAATAGGAAGGAGAGTGGTTCATGACAATAAGACTTGTCATGAGGACTGATGATAAGTTGTAAGACAATTAAAAGGAAGAAGAGAAGACGGATAAACGGGAAACGCTCAGTAAGCCTTCATTGCGTAAAAACCCGATGCTTCCGGAAGGTCCGGAGGCTCCGGGATATGACCGGAGCTCCGGAACCTACCGGAGCGACCGGAAGGTCGACGGGAGGCTCTGGGATGTTGCATGGATATAACAGCAGCCGAAATAGCAGCCGAAAGTGCGGCTGAAAGTGACACTTTCGGGGCAGCTGAAAGTAAGCTGCCGCTGGCAGCAGTTGGCGGCAGCTAACTGTGGCAGTGCAGCAGCCGCTGAGCAGCAATGCAATATACTAATAATTGGATTATAAAGATTATAATTGTATGGCACTTATCCCACCGATAAGAAGCAGGGGTAGTTGAGATCAAGTTGTTGCTGTGGTTGTGCGGCCTGGTGCCGCAATGTGGTCGAATAAATGTTTTCACATATCAATGTTTCCCAAATTTCTTTCGTTTCCTTTTTTTTCCCTTCAAGAATATCTTGTTTGTTTTTTCAACCAATAGTTTTAGTCATGCAATAAATAAAAAAATCCCCAATTTCCCAGTCAGATGGCTACGGCCGCTGAGCGGCCGCTGCACTGCCACAGTTAGCTGCCGCCAGCGGCGGCTTATTTTCGGCTGCTCCCAAAGTGTTACTTTCAGTTGCACTTTCGGCTCCAGCCAAAATAACACCTTCTGGCTGCTATTTCAGCTGGACCCGAAACAACTCCTTTCTGCTCCGATCTCGGCTGCGCTTAATCTCGGCTCCAGATGTTGGGCAGTGTGGGGGGGATCAGCGGACTTCGAAATTTGAGGCAGAATTTGATGGGAAAACAGCCGCGAGATCACCGCCCTAACATCTGGTGCATTTTGATCGTAAAGGATGCAATCTGTGATGCCGGTAACATATGTCACAAACGGCATTTGAGATGGTTCGCGTCTTTTGGGACTCTACAGATACGTAGCAGCCATCTGTTTGTATTAGGAATACTTATTTGACTATGAGAAATATCATTGAAGCTTTGGGTGGGCTCGGGACAGCAAATGGGAATTAAATTAGTATAATTTGTGAGGATTTTTAGTGGAGGCTCGGGGTGTAGGGAGGAATGAAGGTCAATATGTGTTTTAAATATATTGGACGGCTCTAATGCATTTCTCGTATTCTTGAACTTTTGGGGGGCTCGAAATATGCGTCTGTGGGGCTTGCTGAATATTGTGTTCACTCTATAACATGCATGAAATGCCCTTCAAAAAATCATCAGTGGCTTGAAATGGATCAAACAACTGAGCCCATGTATATTGAAGCCATTTGGGGTCATCTCATTGGGACATAGAGCAGTTTCTGCGGGCATGAAGTGTGTAAACCACCCTTTGAGTGTGTAGAGTACTGGGCCGTAAATAAGGCAAATAAAATTAATTGTGCCTCATCAGATGTCTTCGGAATGTATTAGGAGGTCTGAGGAGAGATTTCAAAGGAATCTGCCAAGTGGTAGGTGAGAAACAGAAAAGAATTGTACCAGAGTTTTGAAGCGTGACATGATCGCACCCTTGCCAACCAAAGTGCACCAGACGTTATACTATTATGTCCAAATGGTCTGGATTTGTACATCTGGTCTGGATTTCTTTTTTTCTCACTTTTCCCTTTTGTTCTACACCTCTGGTTTTTCTCGGAATAGACTCTCAGAGATGGCTTCCATTTGCCTTTAAATCCACCAGGCTATATGAGGGCAGGAACCCATTGAAAACGATGCACCAAATCTCGGGTTATAAATAGAATGATCACTTCCCAGGAAAACGACTCGCGACTTTGACAAGCCTCAAAAAGTGCCATTCCGCAATCCCAAGCCTTCGATATCTTACCTGGATATACACAGGAACATAAATTTTGTATCCCAACAAAAACCGGACCCAACAGGGTACAGAAGAAAGAGAGAAGAAATCCAGACCATTTGGGCATAATAGTAGGGCTGTCTCCCGCGATCAAACTTTCATCAAATTCTGCCTCGGATCACTCTCCGACATCCGATACCTCCGGTTAGATATTATCTCCGCTACTGACTACCACAGACATTCGGCGAGCGGCGAGACAGCCCTCATCCGCAATGTGATTCTTTTTGCATAGCTGAAAGCATTGCTTTCAGCTACACTTTCAGCAACACCGAAATTGTTGTTTTCAGGCAGTCTGAATGTGTGGCCCATTAAATGGTTTTCAGTCTCACTTTCAAACACTCAAAATTTGCTGCCAAAATGACCACATCAAGCCCAGCTGAATGTCCTGCTGAATTCCTTTATTTCGGCACTTTATTAAGCTTCCCTGAATCTGTTCTTTTCAAGTGCATTTTCAGGCCAGTTTTTTTTTGAAGCCTAAATCATCATTTTCAGCAACATGTTCAGCTAAGCTGAACATTCACTTTTGCCGGTGTGCATTGAGGAATAATAATGACCAGTCCCGTTTTGATGATTTATGGACTGGCCGATAGTGTCGATCCCCATGAAATGAGAATGCTACATATGCAACACTGGCAGATGATGCTAAAAGCGCGCGCCCATAGCGACGACTTTGGAGTTTCAAATTTGTTCGTCGTGGAGTAGCCGCGGTGCTGTATGTGAAATCAAGAAGCTGATGGCTATGATATTTTCCCTCGAGTCCAATCCGAGTTTCAAATTAATTGTCGACGAGGAAGGGACATTTTTAGTGCGTTTCTGCCTGAGAGATGTTATGGAATCCAGATACAAGTTGTCGCATAGGATGTAGCGGTAGAGAAGATCAAAAGGGAGAATCATAAGCGGTGTTATGAGTTTATTTGGTCTCCGCGTCTCTCAGCCATGGCCAACGCAGCTCGACGGGGCAGACCACCGAATCTGACGCTGCAGGCCCCGGCGAAGGCTGCAAATGTCGAGCTCGAGTCGCCCCAGGAACTCGAATTCGACGACGACGAAGGCCTCGACCTCGCGGACGACCTGAGCTCACCAGATCCCCTCTCCGATATGCACGACGACGACGACGACGACGAAGATCCGGCGTTTTTCACAAAGTCCCTGGAGCGCCTCGAGCAGCTGCGGCGGGGTATTCAGCAGAATCTCCGTCTACGTCCTATACGCTCCAATGGTTCCTTGCCAAAGGTCCACGTCCAGCTCGGCGACACCTCCCCCTGGGATCCATCCATCACCAGTCCATCCTCCAGCATCTCTTCCTATTTTACCCCGCTCGGGGAGGGGCCATTGAGCGCTCGCTTTATCGGTACAAATCCACCACCTCCCGTCGCTCCTCGCCAGACCCAGGCCATCGAGCCGGGTGTGCTCTTTGACCGACTCTCCGCTGCCCGTCGTCCGCTTTTGATCGACACTCGTCCCCCTGCGGCTCATATGGCATTCCACATACGCCACAGTATCAATCTCGCCATCCCATCGCTCATCCTGAAGCGCTCCAAAAAGACCCCATTTCAGTCCCTGGACGCGCTACGCCAGTATGTCACCACGGAGCAGGGCAAGCGTGACTGGGATGCCCTCTTGCGCCCCGGCGGGCCCTGGGACGGCGATGTCGTGGTCTACGCGGAGGACGAGGATATGTCGTTACTCCCCGTCATGGCCCCGTTGGTGACTTATGGCGGCGTGGATTATCTAAAGGGCGGTATTTCATCTGCCGGCCACCACCCCGACCTCGAGACACTCATCATTTCGGGGGGTGACTATGAGCAGGGGCAAGGTACCGGTCTGTTTCAGCTCGATACCAACGCCGCCTTCCGCTCCAAAACCCTTCCTGAGATTGACACTCGCTCATCGATCGACCTCAAGTCGTCCTCGACCCTAGCGGCATCCCTCGCGACCTTGACCATCAACTCGGCCCAGCCCCAGCCCCCACGCTCACCACTCCCTCTCATGTCCTCCGTCATGTCCTCTTCCTCCTCCACATCCGTTAACCCGATTAACGTCATCGATGCAACGCCTTCACCCCCGCCGTCCCAAGCCGGTTTCCGTCGTCCCCCGCCCCCACCACGCCGGCCCTCCGCTCCCAACTTACGCAAGCTCGACACAAAGTCCGCCGAGCGCCTCAAGCTCCAGGTACGCACCGTCCCCGTCAAGTCGGCCACTGCGCTCGCGCCCCCGTCACCATCCCATGGCTCGACCTCTCCCTCGACGCCTTGGACCCTCTCGTCTCCGCTCTCCGGCACGGACGAGTTCCCCACCGCATATTTTACACCCCCGCATACGCCTGGCACCCCACGAGGCGGTGCAAACGGCTTCAATTTCGCGCGGGGCTTTGACCCGCCGCCAACCGCTCGTCCCGATGACCCCCCCACAACAGAAGAACCGTTTCCCGAGTTCTCCATCAGCACGATCCTGCCCAACTTCCTCTTTCTCGGGCCGGAACTCACAACGCCCGCGCACGTGGCCGAGCTTCGGGGCCTCGGCGTGCGGCGTATACTCAATATTGCCGCTGAGTGTGACGATGACCAAGGTCTGCATCTGCGCACGATGTTTGAAAAATATGTCAAGATCCCGATGCGCGACACGGTCGAAGAGGAAAACATTGCACGGGGCGTGCGCGAGGTGTGCGAGATACTCGGTTAGTAGTCGCTCTATGTCTACGTATCTGCGGCGTGTACTGATGGCGAGGACAGACGACGCACGTCTACACTCTGCACCGACATATGTTCACTGCAAGGCGGGCAAGAGCCGTTCTGTTACGGCCGTCATGGCGTACCTCATCCACGCGAATCACTGGACGCTCTCGCGTGCCTACGCATTCGTGCTCGAGCGCCGCAAGGGCATCAGTCCGAATATTGGGTTCGTCAGTGAGCTCATGACCTTCGAGGAGGAGGAGCTCGGTGGGAAGAGCGTCGGTGTGCAACCCGCATCTGCTGAGGCCGACGGCACCGGCGCGAATGGAGCGGGTGGCGGGCACAACGCAAACTACGGCGTTGCGGCGGGCGGGCGCCGCGGGGGGCACATCCGCGAGAGCCTCCCGCCCGCGTTCTCGCAGTCGCAGTCGTTCTCCGCCGCGCCGGACGCCGTGCAGCCTGCGAGCGCGGGGATGGACGGCGCGGTGGGGAACTCGGGGCAGGAGATGGAGATCCGCGACGCGGCGGGGCGCTACCGCCATGCGCGGCGCGCGCCGGTGGACGAGAATACGCTGCAGCCGATGCGGCGCGTGAGCAAGGCGGGGCTCGAGAGCTCGGCGTACTCGTGACGCCCGCCGCGGCGCTGCCTGGGCGCTTTGTTCATGCTCGTGGGCTTACAATGCGCCCATTTACATGGCGTATCGTCACCGCCGGTGCGCCGCGTCGAGGGCGGGCTGCTGCCGCTGTGGGTGCCCGCTCCTCTGTTGGTGTACATACTATCGCTATGCACACCCACTCCTTCCTGTCACGGCACGCCGCCACCCACATACATCATACCCTCGCTGTACATACATCCTGGCCCGGTGCGCGGGCGCGCCTGTCATATTTGCATATTTAGGTACTACACATGCGTCCTTCGTCGAGGATAACTTGGGTTATATTATATAGTTTTTGCGGATTTCGGAATGTTTGATGCTGGTGGATTGAAGAACAGACGTTCCGATTTTGTTGAGGCGTGGACCAGTTTTGAGCCCCCCTGACATCAAATGTGGCCAAGGGGTACCCAACGGAAGATGCTGAGACACAACAGCCTCCTAGGTAGGTAGGGTCTCGGCACACCGAATAAAGCAATCTTTCAGACTCGTTAAATGGGAGGTAAAAAGGTGAGCTTTCAAACAGGCTTTCAGAAACGACTCACACCTGCAAAAGTGAATATTCAGCCGGGATTATGCTGCCTAAACGTTACCTGAAAACACCATTTTCGGCAACATGTTCAGCTGGAGGCATTTTTGCCATTGGTCCGGAAAATGCCGGGCCAATGGCAAAAATGCCGCAAGCTGAATAAGTAGCTGAAAAGGATCTTTTCGGGTGACATTCAGCAGAGCTGAATATTCAATTTGGCCGGTGTGACTGAAAGTACTACAATCCGGGAAATGCCGGACCAATAGGAAAAATCTCGGCCTGTGGATTGTAGTGCTTTCATCTCTTTCTGAAAGCGACGCAAACACTTAACGCTGAAAGATTGCTGTTTTAGGTGTGCGGACCCTCTTAATTCACTTTTTTTTTAAGTGGAGGCGAGCGGCGGCGGACATTTTGTAAGGCGGCCCGGCCGGAATCAAGCTGGAATTAGCAATCATCTATTTATATACTGAATTTTCCGCCCATTAATGTTAAATTCGGCCAAAGAATCACGCCGTTCGGAACATTACCGTGGAAAATTACTATATGGGGATCGGCTAATAGGCCTCGCGCAGGTCTTAATTCACTTTTCCGACCCTGTGTAGCCCTGTGTTGGAAATTCCATGAAAAGTGCCCTACGGGCGAGGCCTGGACACCCCCATTGTCCCAACATAACTAGCACTACATCAGCTCCTCAGCTACAGAATAAATAGAAGCACATCATTTCTGCCTGCTTATAATACAGTTTTTATGAAACCAAAGAAGCTGAAGAACAACAACCCTGCCTTCCAGCTTCAATACAAATATGATATGTCCCTGTCCTTCATCGACTTGCAAAGTAGTAGGCTCCACAGTGTCTAACGTCCCAGTATGATATATGGTGGCAGCTATCACTTCATGTCAAGCTGCAATTTTGACCGGATAGCTTAGATATTTTAGATTTAGAAGGAACATAGGGTCATTTTATAGTCAAAATTTTCAATTCAGAAAAAACGGGGGGGGGGTAGCTGTGCTTACGTAAGAAAAGCGCGAAATCCATTGATGAAAAAAACAAAAAATCTGGACTCCAGCTGCATATTCTGTTATATACCGAGCTGGGGTGGACCTGAAGAGTAAAGGCCGAAGGACCAGAGGCTCTGGTATGTCGGAGCGTCGGAGGGCCGGAGGGTCCGGAACGTATATGAAGAGGAATCACAACACCACAGGGGGTTAAGGGTGAGTGACTACCCTGGCCGGCAGGTATCCAATAGGAGGGGACAAGTTGGAGTACCGGAAGGGAACCGGAGAGTGTGGAGACGACTCAGCACAAGGGAAGTAAGCCAAGCAACGTCAATTATCAATCTGACGTACAGGACATATTAAAGACATATTTATACTAAGTAGCTAATTGTTTTCCATATAAGGAAGGAGGGTGGTTCTTAACAATAAGACAAGTCAGAAGGACTGATAGGAAGTCGTATGACAATAAGATGGAAAGATGTTATATCCGTGCTTTGTCGGACCGGCCGGCCCGGTCCGGCAATTCCCGAGAGGGTTTTCACGCTATGAAGGTCTACTGAGCGTTTCCCTTCTAATCACTGATTACTCATCGGGCCGACGGACTTGTATTTCTCCGAGGCCTTATTGTCTAGTCCGACTTCTTTCTCGGGCATCCTTACCAAGCCCGAAGTCCTTTATTGTTTAACCTTACTAAGTCACCTTGCTACCTTATTGTTTAACGTTTCTTACTTACCAATATCTCGCACGCTATTGTATTCAATAGACAATAGCGTACTTAGTTTAAAAAGCTAGTTAGATATGTTTTGTACTTCAGTTTGATTATTGATTGTTTCTTCGCTATCTCGGCGTTGGTCGAGCCTCTGTCTTCATCCTCTATTCGGACTTCAACTCCGAACTCCGAACTCCGTGACTCCAGACTATAGTCTTGTGCGGAACTGCGGACCGAATAGTCGCTCACTCTATTCATTGTAGTGTTGCGAGAAACCGCGAACTCCGAGGTCGGACTTCCTTGGCCTTGGCCTGACTCGACATATAACAAAAGACGGAAAGGCGGATAAATGGGAAACACTCTTCATTGCATAAAAACCCGATGATACCGGATAGTCCGGAGGCTCCGGTAATATAATATATCGGAGCCTCGGAACCTACCGGAACTACCAGAAGGTCGATGAGAGGGCTTGAGATGTTGCATGGATATAACAGTATCCCCCTCTTAGGTTCCTCTCCCATGAGGAACCCAAAGGAATCAAGTTTGTCGAACAATGAGGAAGCATGGGAAAATAAACAAGATCAAAAAGTCACGTGCTGTTGGTTTTGACTCAGATGTTTCTTTCTTCTTGACTACCACCATCTCCGGTAGCAAAACCATAAAACACCATGTCATTGAGCAACAACAGCAGCCAGGGACGCGAGGGGTCGTTGGACAACGACCACAACAACGTCGGCAGGGGCAAGGCGTGGGCCTCGACCTCGGAACTGCGCGAGGAGGCCGCGCAGCGGTTCTACGACGAGCGGGAGGAGCACCGGGCTCGTATGATTTCGGTGTACCAGGAGCAGGCAGAGGAGGCCGCACAGCACGCGGAGGTGGCGAGCTAGGAGGCCGCTCGAGCCGTCCAGCTCATTCATGACCTGGAGGCGCTCGATCCAGAGGCTCCGGAATTTGATGAGGTGCCGGTCATCGAGATGATGTCCCTGGAGCGCGTGGAGGGTGACGAGGACGAGGATGATAGTGACTTCGGACAGGAGGGGGAAAATGGTGCGTCGCAGTTAAACCAGAGGTTCCGGTACTAACAGTTTTCATTTTCGTAGCTTGCGACTCCTGCCGGAAGAGCGGGGAAGTTTGCATGGTCGAGGCGGGGCGCACCGCATGCCAGCAGTGCCGCGCCAAACACATCCAGTGCAGTTGCGCGAGGCCCCTTGGTCCTCCCCATGTCAACAAGCAGCGAGCAGCACAGGAGGCCTGTCGCCAGGAGTCCGCACCCGTTGCGGGGCCCTCGCAGACGTGCCAGAACGCCTGAACAGAGTGGGCTGACCGGAGCGACCGCGAGGTGCGCGATCGTACAAGGAAGGAGCGAGAGCGGAGGGCGCGGAAGGGGGAGAAGAAAGAGAGCGGGAGCCAGAAGCTCTGGGAGCTCGAGGCCCACGTTGGGTACCTCGGGGAGCAGGTGGGGTGCAGCATGATGCGCTATAAGCTGGCATTCCGGGCGTGCCAGCTTATCCTGAAAATGCTCGCTGCCCCGGGGAGTGGAAGGGAGGTGCCTCCCGGAGTAGAGAGAATGCTCCGGTGGATGGCGACAGATATGGAGGCCTCCGCTTGGGACTTCACCCTGGCGGAGGAGGCGGAGCTCGACCAGCTCACGGAGGAGGAGGGGGAAAACGAGGACGCGCGCCCTGCGAAGCGCCGGCGGTTGATGAAGTGCAGGAGTCCTGAGGTGGAAGAGAAGGAGGTGGAACCCGCCGAGTCGGAGGACTCGGAGGCAGAACCGGAGCCTCTGGTTGCGCCCCGAGCCCGTTCCGAATCCTGGCCCGAGGATTTCCGGTCTGTGGACGGCGGGGAGGATGTGAGGATGGTTGATGAGAGGATGGATGGGTGTTATATACCGAGCCGGGTTGGACCCGAAGAGTAAATGGCCGAAGGACCGGAGGCTCCGGTATGTCGGAGCGTCGGAGAGCCGGAGGGTCCGGAACGTATACGGAGGAGGATCACAACACCACAGGGGGTCAAGGGTGAGCGACTACCCTAACCGGCAGGTACCCGATAGAGGAAGACGAGTCGGAGTACCGGAGGGAACCGGAGAGAACGGAGACGACTCAGTGCAAGGGAAATGAGCCAAGCAACGTCAATTATCAATCTGACGTACAGGACATATTAAAGACGTATTTATACTAAGTATCTAATTGTATTCCATAAAAGGAAGGAGAGTGGTTCTTAACAATAAGTCAAGTCAGATGTGCTGATGAGAAGTCGTATGACAATAAGTGAAAAGGAAGGAAGACGGATAAACGGGAAACGCTCAGTAATCCTTCATTGCGTAAAAACCCGATGGTACCGGAACGGTTCGGAGGCTCCGGTATACTACCGGAGCCTCGGAACCTACCGGAGCTACCGGAAGGTCGACGAGAAGACTGGGGATGTTGCATGGATATAACAGTATCCCCCTCTTAGGTTCCTCTCCCATGAGGAACCCAAAAGGAATGAGGTTTGTCGAACAATGAAGAAGCGTGGGAAAATAAACAAGATCAAAAAGTCACGTGCTGTTGGTTTTGACTCAGACGTCTCTTTCTTTCGTACCACCACCACCTCCGGTCACCAACCCTAAAATTCGATGTCGAGCCACGGAAACAACGACAGTGGGCGCGAGGGGTCGAGCGACGACTACCGCAGCGACGCCGGCAACGGCAAGAAAACCGGGAAGGGGAAGGCGTGAGCGACCACGACGGAGCTGCGCGAAGAGGCCGCCCAGCGGTTCTACGAGGAGAGGGAGCAGCGCCGGGTACGCCTTATCTCGGCGTACCAGGAACAGGCGGAGGAGGCCGCGCAACGCGCGGAAGTGGCGAATGAGGAGGCCGCTCGTGCCCTCCAGCTCATTCGAGACCTGGAGGCGCTCGACGCGGAGGCTCCGGAATTCGACGAATTGCCGGTGATTGAAACGTTGAAGTCGGTGTCGCCGGAGCGTGCGGAGGGGGGAGGCGAGGTGGACGAGCTGAACGACGAGGACGACAGCGACGTCGAGCAGGAGGGGGAGAACGGTGCGTCGCAGTGAAAACCGGAGGTTCCGGTACTAACGGTTTTGATTTTCGTAGCTTGCGACTCTTGCCGGAGGAGTGGCGAGGTGTGCGCCGTCGAGGCGGGACGCACCGCCTGCCGCCGGTGCCGCGCAAAGCACATCCAGTGCAGTCGCGCGCGGCCCCTTGGACCGCCTCGCGTCAACAAGCGACGCGCGGCACAGGAGGCCCGTCGCCAAGGGTCCGCACCGGTTGCGGGGCCCTCGCGGACGCGCCGGAACCCCCGAACGGAGCGGGGGGACCGGAGCGACCGCGAGGTGCGCGATCGCACGCGGAAGGAGCGGGAAAGGAGGGCCCGGAAGGCGGAGGGCAGAGAGGGTCTGCGGGCACAGGTCCGGGAGCTTGATGCTCACGTCGGATACCTCGGGGAGCAGGTGGGGCGCACTATGTTGCGCTATAAGCTGGCATACCGGGCGTGCCAGCTTATACTCAAGACACTCGCAGCGCCGGAGAGTGGTCGAGAGGTGCCGCCTGGTGTAGAGCGGATGCTCCGGTGGATGGCCGCCGACATGGAGGCCTCCCAGTGGGATTTTTCCCTCGTGGAGCAGGCGGAGCTCG
>JARJLG010000288.1:0-103636 GCA_029448575.1 Mycena maculata | reverse complement strand
TTTCGTGTAGAAGAGGAGGAATAGTTCCTGCTCGTTGCGATGCGCGAGTTTGTCTAGGAGGAGGTTTAACCCAACTGGAGCTGGCTTGTGACCCTGATCCTGAATGAACTTCTTCAGAAGTTCTTTTGTCCTTGCCTTTCCTCGCCGTTATGACGAAGGAGAGACTTGCTTTGAGTTGTAATAACTCGGGTTTTTGTGCAGGGTGTTATGAATAACAATGCAGGGACAACTTTCTTGCTAGCTTGGTTGGTCCAAAGAAACTTTGGGACCCGACGTTCGATTCGAGCAATTTAAGCTATCTACCCCTCGCGGTGGGCTCCAGATGAAAACGCTAACTCTCAGGTATGTGTGAATGCGAAATGCGAAATGCTAATGCAGCAGAGCTATGAACTCTAAACCACACACAACACACAACACTATCAACAACTAACCCCTCAATAGAGAGAGTCAGAGTGCAAGTTCGGGGGTGTAAGTCAAGTATTAGACTTGATAGCAGCTGGTTTCTCGGTCGATCACTTAGTTAACTAAGGGTCGCTCGCGCTTTTGCAAGGTTTGACTGGTCAAGTCAAGCTGTATTGGACAAGTAACGTCTAGGACGTCAAGGAGACAGTATAGGGTAGGTTTTAAGACCGTTAAGTCTGCGCTTTTTGTGTCTTTCGACGGTTTCAGTGTTCTGTTCAATGTTCTGGGTCTGTTTGCCGTGTTCTGACTATTGCCGTGTTCTATCAATTGCCGTGTTCTGATTCTGAGTCTGGTATATAAATCGTTCGATGCAATCTAACCTCCACGGCTATCAGAGCGACGTTCCAGTGGCTGACACAACGTGTACAGCGCCCCTAGATGTGCTAGCTTGCCCTCTTCTTCTGCTGCCCTTTTATACTACTGCCCTATTGTTTACATCACGATGATTACTGTACAATGTCCGTTGGTTCGCGGCACCTGAATCCTAATCCCTGGCTCCTGATTGGTCGTGTCTTGTGGAGACATATGGTGGACATGTGGTGTTTGACACGACACATGTGATTGCTGATTAAGTGGATAGAAAGTGTCTTCTTCGTCTGTAGCCTCTTGTCCCGGGCCTGATTAGTCTTGAAGCTCATGCACATCTCTTCTACCTTCCTAATGATACCCCATAATCCGTGGTTTGGTTTGGTGGTTCATCCACAATATCGCAATCTGTCTTTCTCTCTCTGGTTTATCCTCGCGGCTAAACGGCTGGATCATGTCCTACTGTTCAAGTCATCCCCAGACTCGGTCTGGACCCAATGCGTGATCAAACGCGTCCTCAGTTTTGGGTAAAACAGGTCTAAATAGTCTTGTCGCGAATAATTGGGTTCTTCCCACTGTTGCCTGCCAGCACTTGGTATATTTGACCTCGCAACCTCTTTGGTATGCTGTTTGTGTCCTAGCAAGCAGCCTTAGGCCTTGTATGTCCTAGTTTCTCTGCCACCATCGTCAAGTTTCCTTAGTTAACTAAGATATCTGGTGGCCCCATTTGCGAAGGTACCGGTAGAAGTCCTCGTTAACCTCGTAGCTTGTGCTAATAGACTGAACCACTCAGTCAGAGTGCCCTGATGGTTCCTCAGTGCGTGTTGACACGCTGAATCGTGCAAAATCGCAAAATTCATGTGTACTTGGTTTCACGGCTTATCAGCGTGGTTATGATGAACTCGGAAATGCCTCCGGGGGCCAACGCGGACGACCGGAGCGCGAGTTTTCGAGGCTGCTGGTCAGTTAGGCACTGATATTGGTCGGAAAGGTGGATTTGGCAGATGAGGTTGCGCCGGAATGAGCCGGACACTTCCTACACTCGGCAACTTGATGTCCGGAGCCTCCGCAGTACATGCAAAGACCCCGGGCCTTCCGTCGTTCGTTTTCCGCAGGGAGAATCCGTCCGTTTTTACCGAGTAGCTTGTTGACAGACTCCGGAAACTTCGGGTGACGAGCCCCGGGGACTCCAGAGGCTCGACCGGAACGTTCCGGTGCTGCAGACTGCGGTATGGAGGGTGCGAAAGGCGCGTAACTGAGGACGGAAAGTGCCGGTGACAGGGTGCCAAAATCGGAACTGCCGGAATCCCCTAAGAGGGATCCGGAATCATCCGGAAGTTGAGTATCCTCGACTTCGCCTTGCTCTTCATCGATTCGCTGCCAGTACCAATAGTCGATACGGCGTGCGATTGCGCGGACACCTGCTAAAGAGCTCGGATAGGTGTACTGATCCATCTCCGAGATGATCCGGAGAGGGAGAGCGGCGCGGAGAGCGTGACTGAGAGCGGAATCGCTCCAATCGAGGAGAGAAGCGATTTTGTCGAAGTTTGCGAGGAATGGGATGATCCGGTCGGAATGTTTCATCCGGAGGCGTCGGAGCTGATCCTCTGCGTCGCCGGTCGGATCCGGAGGACCGAATACGTCGAAAAACTCCATGATGAACAAGGAAAAATTCCCTTGCCATGGAAGTTCCTGCTGCGGGCCGGAGGTTGCGAATAGGCGTGCAGCGTCACCCCGGAGGAACGACAAGATGAATAAGTTCTTGTCGTCGTCCGTGCGGAAGTCCCGAGGACGCTCCGCAAAATGCAGGTAGCATTGGGCTAGGAAGGGATGGAGTTTCGAGGGATCGGTACCGTAGAAAAATTCCGGATTCCGGAGGTTAGACCGGAGAGAACGAGGAGCTGCGTTGGAGGAGTATAGAATGATATCCGGAACTCCGTTCGTGAACGCAGATGAGCTCGGAGGACGCGATGAAAGGAGATTGGTGTGATGGGAAAGATTTCCGCCGATGCTGTCATGAGTGCCATGGAAACCGTAGTCCGACGAACCGGAGTACGACGGAGGATCCACCGGTGGTTGGATATGATGTACCGGTTGGCAATAGTGATGGAAGACAGCGGATGGGACGGGATAAGTCTGTCCGGTCTCAGCGCTTCCAGAGAACACTCCGGAGATTCCCGGAACAGGAACCGGAGGTTCCGGAGGATACGCCAAGGGTTGTGGAAAGCCGGTATAGACCTGATGAAAACCCGAGCTCCATGGACCGATTGGACTGGAAGTACCCGGAACAGGGTACGGGGTCCATGGATTGGCAGAAAATACGTCGGAGGACGAAGTCGACTCCGAGGCATCACAAGGTGTGGCAGTGTTGTGACCAAGGTGACACTCCTCAACGCCCAGCGGAGAGTCCGCTAGCGATGGAAAGACAAGAGGAGTGGTGCCGGAGGGAGAATAAGACATAATTGCCAGCCAAGACAGGGAGTTTGATTATACTGTTATATACCGTGCCGGAATGGACCTAGAACGAGATGGAAGATGGGCCGGAGGTTCCGGAGGCTCCGGTTAGGACCGGAGGTACCGGAAAGCCCGGAAGAGGTCCGGTGCAGTATAAAGGAAGGATAGCAACACCACAGGGGGTTAAGGGTGAGCTAACGCCTTGACTGACGGATAACCGGAAGTCGAGGTACCGGAGGTGAAGAGGAGGTACGAAGACGACTCAGATCAAGAGGAAGAACCAGGCAACGATTAACGTTAATAATCCAACTAAAGTACATGAAGTAAAGACGTAGTATTTAAATGGAATACCTAATTGTATTCCCAAATAGGAAGGAGAGTGGTTCATGACAATAAGACTTGTCATGAGGTCTGATGATATGTTGTGAGACAATTAAAAGGAAGATAAGAAGACGGGTAAACGGGAAACGCTCAGTAAGCCTTCATTGCGTAAAAACCCGATGCTTCCGGAAGGTCCGGAGGCTCCGGTATATGACCGGAACTCCGGAACCTACCGGAGCGGCCGGAAGGTCGACGGGAGGCTTTGGGATGTTGCATGGATATAACACCCTGCTCGTATAAGGGTCATGACAGTTTTGTCAATACCACTCCGGTGAGTCAGGAATGCTGGAAAGGCAGAGCCAGCCCTGGCTCAAATTGCTCCATGATCAAAGGATCATACAAATTCCAAGATTTTCCACACCCATTTCCAGATGAAGAACACCACACCCGTTTGGTCATCACATAGTAGACACGATCAATGCCAACAACCCGACGAGCAATGGGATTGACATTCCAACCCTTGGGAGCAAGTCCAACACCACTATGGGCCTTGTGACATGTAGGAGTTGGGCATTTCAATTCCTTCTCCTGTAATAAAGGAGGGATCCACAGAAATACAGAGGGGTAATAGAGTGATTCTGGAGCCACTCCATCTGCAGAGTGTTCTACTTTCTGTAAAGCAAAATATGGATCCTGTGGGTGAATCCAGAAAGAGCCCTGTCGATAGCATTGAGGCTTTTGAGGCTTTGTAGTTACAGTGATTTGTGAATCAATTTTACTACTGAGGGCCTTCAGATATGTTGCTATAACCCCTGCTTCATTTGGGGATTCTTGGGGAGGGATATTGCTTGAGTCCTCTTTAGGCACCTGGCTAGAAATATCCTCATCAAGGGCAATGCTAGAAAGAAAGGCCTTCTGTGGATTTGAAGAACTTTTTGGGTCTGTGGAGCTGTTATCTGCTAGGATCTGCTGTCTTCGTGCTTTTGTTCTTGCTTATCAGTAAAGTGAATATTGCCTGAATTTAAATTCATACCTTTGGACCGATTCTCTGTGAATATACGCTGAAACACTTCTTCTGAGAGTTCAACCTGAGAAAAATTCCTTTTCCTAGAAGGGCCACTCCCAGATGCTTGACCTGTTGTAGACTGAGTGCCTAAAATAATGTACTCATTGAAAATGAAGAATGAAATAAAAGTGGTAAAGCTCACCAAATATTGGATGAATTCGATTTTGTGGACCACTAGGACCAATAAGACGTCTCTCTAGAAGAATAATATGAGTCAAGGAAGACAATACCCCAGTCTGAGATTTACCTCTGGCACTGCTAACATTATCTTCCTCCAAATCAGAGCTGCTGTCATTGTTCTCGGCTTTCTTTGGACCAGATCCTTGCCGGGCTCCCCCAGCATGGTGTCCAGGAGCTGTTTAAGGGAAGTGCCCAGAATGTTGAGTTGTTTAAATCAATTTTCTGGACGTGTTTCTTACACCGTTTTCTTCAGAAAAAAATTTAGCTGGGAGGGAATGATCATTCTGAAGGCCATTCCAATACCTATGTACTTGTTCAGTGCCCTAATGGCCAAAGTCATCGTAGGTGCGATTTGTGACCTAAGTGACTGATGGGCGCGATCACCCATTATCTATACGAGGTGCACCAGATGTTTGGGTGTGGCATCCCGCACTGCTTTTTCATTATTTTTTTGCCTCAGATTTTAAACTCCGCCACACCCGAACATCTGGAGCCGAGATTAGACGGCCAGATTCTCACTGAAAGTATCGTTAATGAAATGATGACACATGCCAAATTTATGGTTTACGTTCTCGCAAGCTCGTCCATTGACAATGCCACCGACGCCATGACACAAGCATCAAGCTGGTCGTCTTCAGCTTTCCGGAGATTTGCCACTGATGTAAGGTTGTCGATCATTGCTTGAAGCTCTTTTGCACCTGTCGTCTCCGGAGCTTCTGGCTCACCATCAGCCCCTTCTTGAAGATAGAGATGCTTGAAAGCAGGATCGGGCGGCGGCGGGGGTACAAGTCCGGTGAAAGGGTTGCTCAGGTTCAACGGTCTAAATATGCAACTGCCAAAAATCCCCCCTATCGAACAACTGAGTTACACCTAACTCACAAAGTGAGATTAAGCACGACTAAACCGACAAGAGACAGACTCCAACACCAACACACTCCCTTAATGACCTTGATGCACTGATGAGATTCGGGTCTTTTTGGACACAAGTATAGGTCCAAGGAAACCACGAGTAAACATATTTGTCACGAAAGTATTCAATTCCGTTCCCCCAAGGGTGGCTAAGTCTCAACTAGTTTCTTGAAGTGGCGTTCAAGACACAACCTGAATTTATTGGTTGGTTCCCAACGTGGATTTAAGTTTCCCAACTATGCAGATATAACGGCTCTAGACCGGTTTGTTTTGGTGGACTATTAATCCGGTGGGCTGTTTAGACCTGGTTGTTTGGCTCACACCTTATTCCACTGACTTGGCTCGCGCCTCAAACTTGCTTGGCTCACGCCCCGTAACTATGGCTCACGCCTCAAAACACACACAATGGCTCACGCCCCGTAACTGACACTTATAAATCCCACTGATGCTATTCCAAAACCGAACTTTAATTCTGAGACTAATTGACAGCCAAAGATTCAAGCCTAAACTTCAACTCCGTACGCAAGGGCTGTATTGCTCCTCACTTCTGGGGTCTGGTTCAGTGCCGTCCTCCCTGGTTCTGCCCTCCTTATATACTGTACAAAAACTATTATATGTGCGTGATTACTAGGCCTCGGGTATTCTACGTAATTAATTAGCCTGCAATCGGTATCAGCTGTGCACGTCCTGGCGCCCTTATTCGCTACTTGAGCTCTCCTATATGTTCGTCCAATGACTCCCGTCGATCAGGGGATTATATGTGTAATTAGTCCCCTGAATAGGATAATTGACTCATATCTTCCTCTGTGGTAGATGCCTCAACTTCTAGTATCGTTGACTGGATTGTATGGTTTAATACCCTTCCAATGATACCCCAGATGCCCTTAATCGGTGAAAACGCTAACTCTCAGGTATGTGTGAATGCGAAATGCGAAATGCTAATGCAGCAGAGCTATGAACTCTTTACCACACACAACACACAACACTATCAACAACTAACCCCTCAATAGAGAGAGTCAGAGTGCAAGTTCGGGGGTGTAAGTCAAGTATTAGACTTGATAGCAGCTGGTTTCTCGGTCAATCACTTAGTTAACTAAGGGTCGCTCGCGCTTTTGCAAGGTTTGACTGGCCAAGTCAAGTTGTATTGGACAAGTAACGTCTAGGACGTCAAGGAGACAGTATAGGGTAGGTTTTAAGACCGTTAAGTCTGCGCTTTTTGTGTCTTTCGACGGTTTCAGTGTTCTGTTCAATGTTCAGGGTCTGTTTGCCGTGTTCTGACTATTGCCGTGTTCTATCAATTGCCGTGTTCTGATTCTGAGTCTGGTATACAATTCGTTCAAAGCAATCCAACCTCCACGGCTATCAGAGCGACGGTTCCAGTGGCTGACACAACGTGTACAGCGCCCCTAGATGTGCTAGCTTGCCCTCTTCTTCTGCTGCCCTTTTATACTACTGCCCTATGATTTACATCACGATGATTACTGTACAATGTCCGTGGGTTCGCGGCACCCGAATCCTAATCCTTGACTCCTGATTGGTCATGTCTTGTTGAGACATATGGTAGACATGTGGTGTCTGACACGACACATGTGATTGCTGATTAAGTGGATAGAAAGTGTCTTCTTCGTCTGTAGCCTCTAGTCCGGGGCCTGATTAGTCTTGAAGCTCATGCACCTCTCTTCTACCTTTCCAATGATACCCCATAGTCCCCGGTTTGGTTTGGTGGTTCATCCACAATATCACAATCTCTCTCTCTGTCTCTTGTTTATCCTCGTGGCTAAACGGCTGGATCATGTCCTACTGTTCAAGTCATCCCCAGACTTGGTCTGGACCCAATGTGTGATCAAACGTGTCCTCAGTTTTGGGTAAAACAGGTCTAAATAGTCTTGTCATGAATAATTGGGTTCTTCCCACTGTTGCTTGCCAGCAATTGGTATATTGACCTCGCAACCTCTTTGGTATGCTGTTTGTGTCCTAGCAAGCAGCCTTAGGCCTTGTATGTCCTAGTTTCTCTGCCACCATCATCAAGTTTCCTTAGTAACTAAGATATCTGGTGGCCCCATTTGTGAAGGTACTGGTAGAAGTCCTCGTTGACCTCATAGCTTGTGCTAATAGACTGGACCACTCATTCAGAGTGCCCTGATGGTCCCTCAGTGCGTGTTGACATGCTGAATCGTGCAAAATCGCAAAATTCATGTGTACTTGATTTCACAGCTTATCATCGGTATCCAGAAACACACAGTACAAGCTTAATCCGGTCTGCGGCTTATCGGGTGATTGCGCTGTCGTGGACCCGGTGTATAGGAGTAATAATTGTAGGTCCAGGCCTTGATCAGGTGACCCATCGCATCGCGTCGGGTAGGCCAAAGTCGTGTAAACAACTAGGTGTTTCCCTCCCGAATAAGGTTTCCAGCGTGACAATAAATGCCAGAGGTGGATAATATGATTCTCCCTTTGATAGTCAGCATCGCTTTGCCTTCCCACGTATAGAGGGTGTTTCAGGACTTTGAGCCTTAATCCGGATTCAACCCCCAAGTGTCTCAAAGGTGAAGTTTCCAGGAATAAGCTGTTATTGCCAGTTTAAGATGATAATGCAATATGGCTCTGGGTTGCACATTTGGAGCTCACACCAACCTCTGGATGAGCGCTGAATGTCATGCATTCGTAAAATTTGAGGTTTCGCAAATTTCGCGGCTTATCACCGGGCATGGGTGCAGGTCCAGATGCACTCCTAACATCACCCAAAGTGCATTATTTTCCTGCTGACCATTCGTATGCGGAAGACATGCTATGTGGCCCAGAGTCTGGCAGAAAGGTGCTGAGCAGATCAAAGTCAATGTTTCCTGCTAAATGGTACATGTGGCAATGACCGTGTGCTTGCTTCTTGAAGTCTGTTTGAGTCTTCACCTTCTGTACCGCACTCTGCAGCTTTGCTCACAACTTCAGAACCACTAAAATAGCTTGCTGCATGGTCATATTGGGGCCAGCAACATCTCGCATCCCCGAGAAGCAATGCTCGTTCGGCTCACTGGCGCTGAACCAGGGAAGGAGTGAACATGGAGTATCACCGATGTGATCACGGTGAATCATGATGAGTCTTAGCAGACCATTTATGAGGATCTGGGCAATATCAAATGCTTCTTTGGAGATGAAAGGATGAGCTTCAGAGTATCCAGCTTTGGCGAGGAAGCTGCACCAAGTATCTAAGAATAAATGGGTGCGGATGACAATTTTGGCTCATTCGTAGTGGCTGAGAGTCCGGCTCTGCCATGCATCGATGAAATCCCCAAAGACGAGGAGATACACGACGAGCCCAGGATTTTCTTCCGGTTCCTCTGCAGCCTGGGCCAGGAAATCCGCAGAGAAGAACCGGGCAGCACCGAGATCGTCCATTCTGTCGGACTTGATGAAATCCCGTCGATACAGTGGGGTGTTGTTGTCCTTCATTCCGAGTGTGTGGACGAGGCTGTGAAACACTGTGAAATTTCCGAGGGTCAGTGACCGTGCACCCGGTAATACATTATTTTTGAAGGTTTTGAACCCATGCTTTGCGTCCTGAATTACGACCCAGACATTCCCGTTGAGCTCATGGAGTGTAACAATGTCTGGGTGTTTAATCCGGTAATCCATGAGTTTGTTTACAGAGGTTGTATGCCGCTGGCAATCACGCTCAACAGAGGCGCCGTCTCCCCGCTGGAAGTGATACGGAATCAGCGAGAGACCAAACCCGCCATGAGGGGGATCTGCCAGTCGGCTAGTTGTGCGCCCTTCACTTTAGATCCAAGCGGCACAATAGCCAAAACAAGAGGTGGAACACCTGGAAGGGGTATTTGCAAGACCCAGAGTCGCAGCTGCAGTATCTGTCAATCAAAAGGACGGGATAGCTGCGTGGAGAAAGCTTACCTTGGCCGCCGATTCGGCAGTAGCTTTTAGAGTATCCAATGTCAAATGGAGTGCCTGTGGAAATAATCCCCCATCGTTCCAACAATAAACCATTTTTGTTTCAACCCATCCATCGTAAAGTGGGTGGAGAGCAGCAAATAGATTAATGTCATCAACGGAAAGGGAGAGGGGTGCACCGCGAGGGTATTTGTAGTCCTCGCAGTATTTTTTCCGCATACTGAAAGATCTCGTCAATTATACCGGCTGGGAATTGGGGCGTTGTCGATATGGTGTGCCGACCAAACCACGGTTAGACTAAGTAGCGGTCTTCTATACGTAAAACCACAAACTTGATTGAACACTCCGTCTGCATAGGTAAATGTTTTGCGAGTTCCCGATACGTGCGAGGGCTAATGGTGTTGATCAAACTGAAAAGAGAGTCCAAGTCCATGTCGTACTTGAAGTTCTGGTTCCCGACGCCTTTGATTGCGCAGTCCTTGGCCAAGACCAGTCATTGTCCTACATGAATATCAGAACGAGCAAGAGAGTGATTTAAGGACCAACCTATTCGTGCCTTAGATATTTTTTTTTTCCAATTATTCACAATTTTTCTGTGATTTTTTTGAGTCCGAATTTCCCTTTTTGGAAGGGTCGGGAGGTGGGCGGTTACTAATATTAAGAGAGGAGGAAAAAACAAGAGTCAAGACAAAAAAATAAAAAACTTGTCCAAACAACTTTGGTTCAAACGGGTTCAAACCACTGATGGTTCCAGCCGGTTTGAACCATCGCTGTTCCAACCGGTCTAAACCATCACAGTTTCAACCCATTTAAACCATTGATAGTTCCAACTGGGTTCAAACTGCTAGAGTGAAGTTCTATAGGAGAAACAGTCACAGTTTGGACCGGTTTAAACCAAAGGGCCTCGTAGGACACGATGTGGTTTAAACCGGAACCCTGCTAGGGTACTACTACCCCCAGTCGAGCGTCAGTACACCAATCTGCATTGCCTCGCAGTCAACCTCTCTCGATTTTAAGTGTAGAACGGCACTGCCCTGCTTCGTTGGAAGGCTTATCCTGCTGCATAGGAAAGGAACTAGTGACCTTAGGAGTTTTCCGTTGGGAACCATCAATTTGAAAACACAAACTCTGCAGCTGCCAGGAGACTTCAGACACACAAATTTCCCCGAATTGCTGAGCCTGCCAAGCAACGAACTTGCTAGCATTTCAGTCCGAATCACATCAGGCAATTAAAATATTTTCAGGGGAAAAAAGTATTTCCAAGGAGTCAAAGAAAATATCCAGGACCAAAATTATATATTCAGAAACTCAAAAAACATTTTAGCGGAAGATATTCTTAGGCCACTCGAACTTCAATATGGGGCTCCAGAATGTTAGCTTTCTGCATGATAAAGTGTGTTGACCGCCGTAGAAGTTGTCATGAGGAGGAGGAAACAACTCACTAGATATATGAATCGATGCCCTAACGCCCCATGGATCGTCCAAAACCTGCGACATGCCAGAGGAGGGCCGTAATAAAATGAGTTCTCAAGAGTTCGGCGATTGGTTCTGCGGTAGTGATTGTTCCGAGACGCGGATACATCGGCACAGTCGACCCTTGCACTATCGTTGGTGCACCTGACCTCTCAAAGCGATAAAATCTGAACACGCCATGATCCTAATTGGTTGTCAGATTAATTTGCGAAGATAATGGTTTTCCCACCGGCCAGAAACCAAACTGATAGTTGTCAAACTGGTCGTGCGCGTCAGCCCTCATCAGTATCGCATTCTCCGGGATGTCCCCCTTTCCCAGGGATTGCCTAGTCGCCGAAGTCAATATAGAGCGCGCCTAGATTTCCAGTATCAGTGACAAATTCGAAGATGAATGAGGCCCAACCTTGTTCATATGTCCCAACGGGTAAATGTGGGCCACTTGCATTCCCTTGAAATTGGGCCGTCTTTCCCTCATCGGAACGACCGTTCCAGTAACTCGGCATTGAAGATCCCGTTCGCGAACACTGTGGCGTGTCATCTGTGACTAATGGAGCTGGGCGTTTAATAAGGTTGCCACTAAGTTAACCTTGAAAAAGCTTACACGGGAATTCCGGGGTGTGTTAGTCCCTGTAACACTTCTCGTGACATTGCGCGAGGTGATCACTGGTGATCTAAGCCTCGGTAGCGCTCGTTCCATAGCCTGCCCGTTAATCTGGAACAGTAAATAGTCTCCGGCGAGGAGGCTTGCTGTCGAGTTGGGCTGCTCGGGCATCCGGTTCATGCAGGCATTGATGTGGGCATTAAAGATGCCGGTTGGCATGGCTTGCGTATTTTGTCCGGCGGACACCAGAGCGTAAGGGAAGTCGCCTAGAAAATAAAGAGCTAAGATGCCGTCTAGCCAGCCGTAGAATGTTTGCACCGTGATCCCTCCATCAGTCCAACACCCTTGCGACAGCTGAGTAGGATTCACAAGAGATGTTCCGGACATACCGGCCACCAGACACCGATTCCCCCCCTCTCCGATCTCAGAAGCCCAAACATGGACGTTTCTCTCCGCAACGTTGAGGTACTGAGCATTCCACTCCATTGTCAATCTCTTGACGTTAAACGTGGGGCCTTTTATACTTGCCAGATGATGTACTGCTTCTTCTCATGAGATCTCGCCATTTCCCACACACAGTCCAACTGGCGCCCCTTGTTGTCATTTTATGTGGTTTTACGTCAATGTGACTCCAGCTAGGTCTAACTTCATCGGGGCGATTAGAGCAGATGAGGCCGATGAGAGCGCCCCCCCGGTCCCCGCAATTCCTGGCATAAGCGAAAGAAGGGTTTCGCACGGGCGATCGTAACTCTCATGGCTGACCGAAAGTTAAAGGCCAGCTGACTCCGAGCGCGAGTTCGCCGCAGCACTTGGACGTTGTGACGAACATCTTTAGAAGAGCCCTTCCCACTGTGGGACATATTCTTGGGACCAAGAGGGCCGTGCATGACATCGTCGACTCACTTGCGTGACGGCGTCATATGTGCGTGACCGTGGGTATAGAACCAAACGCAAGGCTGTGCAAACAACTTCGTCTGCACCACCAATGCAATGTCGTACCCGTAAGTTTCCTTTCTTCCGGCGATGCTCGCCCTGACCTCTCGCTAGTTTCGTTCTGTCGCAAAGATGCATCTCCCAAAAACGCGACATGTTTCTGTTCTGCCTTCAGCAGTACCCAGTAGCACTCATGAGTGGAGGTACGTGGCACGCATCTGTCCGCGCTGCGTTCCCCACAACGTATTTAAAGGCTGGAATCTGGCGCGTCACCACATCTCGATCGAGACGTTCTATCGTTGGCTGGATATTATTGACGATCACTACCGAGACCGTAATGTGAACTTTCAGCTACGAAGAATCAATTTGACTAGACTCGACGTCCTGCGCTACGTCGTGGATACTGCGGATGGTCCTTTCCTACCGCGTGACTCTACGGAGTTCCTGACCCCTGGGGTGTATGGTCCGTTCTTTGCAGATGGCCAGCCCTACACTGGCAGGGTCGGTAATCTCTTTCATCGAACGACATTCCAAGAAAGGGAAAGGCAAGCCCTCCTCGAATGTCCGGGGATGCCCAGCCAGGACCCCTCCTTCAATTTGCATGTGAGCATTTGCATCTCTCCGCTGGATATACTACTATCAACTACGATCCAGAACGAAATGCCCCAAGTCATCATTGATGCGGCCATCCAGCGCGATGGGGGGGTTTGTTGTGTCACCGGTCGCGCAGATCTTCCGGTCATAATCATCTGGGTTTTCCCACCCTCTCTGGCCTACGAGGTACTGTCTTTTAAAACAATGGGCTGCACCTCTGATCCAGTTTCTGGACAGTCGTACCAACAGAGAGATTCCAATAAGGAGGGCTTGCACGAGCTCTACAGAACCGTGGAAAATGTGATCACTCTGTGCACCGAACTGACCGGGCCCTTTACCGAGAACATGTTCAGTGTCGATTTCGAGGTACGTGTGCTGCCTCCACTGCGTATTCATCTCAGGTGCAGCGCCAGGACAATAACCGCATCATCACATTCGTGGACCTCCCTCAGGTACACCCGAGTGGGCCACCGCTCATACTCCCTACCCATCTTCCCCGCCTTTCCGCATCAAAACTGTTCTGGCATCTGCATTTCAAATGGTCGCTCCGGGTCCATTTTCTTGGCGGCGATGCTAGTTTAGAGGTTCAGGACCCCGATCCCAACGACTTGATTGACGAGCTTGTGGAGGACCGCGCGGATCCCAACGATCCCAAGTGGCACTCGGGCGTGGGCGTGGAGGTTTGGGAGGAATTCTTGGGACAGAAGCTGGCTGCGACGCATGCGATGTATGACTCTGAAGACGACGAGGATGCCGAACAAGCCATGTCAGCCTCCGAAGACGATGAGAATTAAATTAGGAGTGCATGTATGTACGCAGCTTACCGAAATTCGACTCCGTTCTTTCCCCCCCTTGGATATGTTTTTTTTCTTCCGCCGAGTGTTTGAGGTAATGATGTTGAGTCGGCGATTTGGAGCACAAATTCCACACGTCGCGTGGCTCGGTTTCTTCACGTGCACGTCCTTCCTGCGCCATTGCTACCGGTCCGTGCCATCTGTTGCTCAGTTCGTCTTTATTTCGCGATTATTACGTGAATGCAGCTGGGGAGTCAAAGTGTCTCATTGATTGCCTGGGCAAACATCGCTCTGACTCCTACTCCTGTGCGAAGCGAAAGGAGTTGGCATTCGCCAGGGCGGCTCGGCAGAGGGAATTGTATTCGACGCTGGACAAGTCCTCCCGCTATCCCCTCCCCTCACTGCCCGCTACTTGATCACTTTTCTCTGCCCTCTTCTTCCAAGTTCTTCCGGCTGAACCTCCAAACCATAAAATGTCCCTCCCTCCCACCAACGGCCCCTCTTATACATCGGCTACCCGAATCTGGATAGCGTGGCTCAAAAGAATAGGCTGGGACCTGTGCAGTCGACGATCATGTCAGCGTTGGAAATGGCCGGAACTAGGGGAGATCGTATGGGGGTAATACTGTAACATTATTATTGCAGATTTAACAGCAAAATACACCACTTGAAGACACATGAAAAACACACACCTTTAGAAATCTTCACCACTGTACATGATAATACAGCCTAGGATTACTGCCAATCATTGAAAATACTGTGCAGTCTCAATACATCTCAGTGGGAATGACTATCTTGGATTGGTTCTCTAATATTCATCTACCGGGCAATAGTACACCTCCCTAAACTACTTCGGTGGCAAACTGATGGTACATTCGAGAACAGGGAGAGTGCATAGATGGCCAACAGATATGAGATGAACCCTGAAAGTGCAGCCATCACCAGTTTTACTGCTGCTCCTAAAAGCAGACCAATGAAGTTTATGAAGAGTGGCATGTAGATCCCTGCCATGAATGAGCAGAATAATGAATTGATAAACCTTTGGAAATCATCCCCATGATACCAAATACCGAAATGAGCCAAGTCATTGGCTGACCAATATCACCTTGGGCCTAGGCAGCAACTGACTTGACTGCTTGGTTTCAGAGTGAATACTGGAATTGCATGGTGTGCTTTTTTCAACATGCTACTTGAACCTGTGCTTTTTGTGAATGTTGAATGTTGTACTCTGCACCTCCACACTTTTTTCCAGCCTTGAAATGAAGTTGTTTCGTTTCTTTCATTTTTCAGCAGGGTGTGTGATTTTTTAAAATTATTATACAACCATAAGATCGGGACCGGCACGAACGAGAACAATTGACGGCTGATCGGCTGACACGTGGAGTCACGCATCTGTCATGACGCTTGTTCCTGACCACCACCAACTTCGATGCGAATCTTGACTTGGAACATTGTGAGCGCGTTTTCTAACATACTAGATCGTAGACTGAAACCTCTCCAGAACGGGGTCCGTACAATACCTCAGTACCACCCGTACATCTTTCTCATTTCGGCCCCGAAAATGACCGACGAATCACGAATTTTCCAGATGGAACACGATGAAGACGCACGATGACATCCTCAATCTCCTTCAGGCCGATATAATTTGCTTCCAAGGTACTTATTCGACCACTAAACACGTCTACATTAACGTGGCACAGAGATGAAAACCTCGCGCCAGAACCTACCGAAAGCGGTCGGCGTCCCGCCATCTTACCACTCGTTCTTCTCGTTTCCGCTGCAGAAGAATGGCTACTCCGGTGTCGCAGTCTATGCGCGTGCTGGCACCGCTCTACCCCTTAAAGCGGAGGAGGGGCTGACCGGCTTGCTGCAGCCGAAGCCGCCTTTGTCCGCTGTCGAGCGCGTCTCCGTCCGCGATGCGTATCCTGATGAGATAATGGCAGACGAAGCTCCGGACTTGAACTTTCGGGACCTGGACAGCGAGGGCCGCGCACTGGTGATCGACTTTGGGCTGTTCGTGCTGATCAACGTGTACTGCCCGAACGACGGTACGGAGACCGAGGAGCGGCTAGAGTACAAGATGCATTTCCATCGTATGCTCGAGGCGCGCGTCAAGGGCCTCATTCAGGTGGAGAAGCGCGAGGTTATCGTGGTGGGCGACCTGAACGCGTGTGCGGCAGTGGTGGATCATTGCGAAGGGAGCCTTATGGTTACGCGGGGACAGGCAGCGGGTATGTCGGGGGAGGACGGATTTTGGGAGCGCGATGTTCGACGATGGCTTCGAGATTGGCTGATATCGGATGACGGTGGGAGCAAAGGTTGTCTGGTTGACGTTGTGCGGCGCTTCTGGCCCGACCGCAAGGGCATGTACACGTGTACGTTCATCTCATCTCCATCTACCATTTCGTCTGAACAGAATGGTGCGTAGGCTGGAACACCAAAATCTCTGCGCGGGAGTCCAACTACGGCACGCGCATCGATTACATTCTCGTTACGCCCGGTCTTCTCCCCTGGGTCAAGGCCGCCGACATTCAGCCGGAGATCAAGGGAAGCGACCACTGTCCTGTGTTCATCGATCTGCACGAGCAAATCATCGACGCGCATGGTTCCACAGTTAATTTACGAGACGTGTTGAGACCCGGCGTTGGTGGAGCGGAGCCGCCGCGAATAACCGCCAAGTTCTGGGACGAGTATAAACAGAGGTCATTGGATGCTTTCTTCGGGAAAAAGACTGATTCCGCCGCGAAACTGGTCTTCCCTCCTTTACAATCACCGGAATCTGAAATAGTGTTCGATTCCCATACGCCCTTGGCATCGCATCTTCCTCATCCTGGAGGAGCTGGGAAGCTCGCCTCCGACCCGAACATATCGAGCGCATCTCCAAGGGAGTCGACCGCCGACCACCCCTCCCCAGCCAGTCAATCATCGGAACGCTCGGCTCAATCGACCTCTTCGGCTGCCTCCACGAAGCGGAAGAGCAGCACCCAGGAGCCAGTAGCTTCATCGTCCAAAAAGCAAAAGAAGGACGCTTCGAAACCCAAGAAAGTCGGCCAGACGAGTCTCGCGTCGTTCTTTTCCAAACCAACGGTATCAGCATTGTCGTACAAAATAGACAGCTCAGTCGAGGATATGCTAGAGGCCGACTATAAGCTGGCACTTTCCCTGTCGCAGCGATCTTCCCCCCCACGCAGCAGCAGCAGCAGCAGCGGGGGTAGCGGCAAGAGCAAGAAGGCATGGACGGATCTCTTAGCGCCTATCCAGCCGCCGAAATGCATCGTCCACGGCGAGCCGGCGAAGGAGCTGACTGTGAATAAACCGGGCCCGAACAAGGGCAAGAATTTCTTCATTTGCGCCAGGTGCGATCCTCTCCTTCCCCGTGATTCTATTTCTTCTTTCTTTGACCGAAACTCAATATTTTAAAGGCCTGTGGGACCGGGGTACGACAAAGGGAAGGCGGAGAGGCTACGCGAGGAAGTCGATCCGCAGTGGAAGTGCGACTTCTTCAAGTGGTCCAGCGAGGTCAGGTTGGAGATGACGAGGAAGAGAAGTGTCAACTGTGGGTAGGGTAGGTAGGCCTGAGTTTGCGCTCGGTCGGCGCTGTATCCCCCTTCTATCCTGCTCAGGCCGTTGTGATAGGAATCCAAATTTAGCACCTAGTTGGCCAACCCGCCGGCGGACTTTGCAGCAATCGCGTTTTAAACTCTGCCTAGCCTTACCTTGCCGTCGCCGCGGTACGTACGTCGCGGGTGCGGATCTTGTTAGTCTAGTCTAGTCTGGTTCAGCGCGGCGCCCGGTCCGAACACGCATTATGTTCTGGCACTTGAGTGACGCCACAGGGGAGCATTATATATGTGTGTGCGCCGAGACTCTGGTCTCTCTCGAGAAACATACTGTCGGTGCTTTTTCTTTTGAATTCGGCTGTGGATTTGGACGTTAGCACGGCGCGACAGCATGACGCAATGTAAATGTTCCTGATCCTCGTCCAGAAGCAGACGGGATGTGGCGTGAGATGGACACTTTCACGTCCCAAAGGGTAAACGGCCCGGCGATCAACAACACGACATGGACGTATAAATGGCTGCTCGTCCTCGCCCACCATCGCGCCGCCGGGCACTAGCTCTCTCCCACTGTGATGATAGAGTCCCTGCCCGTGGAGCTAATCCTGATCCTTCTCCGTGGCGCGACCGTCGCCGATATCTTGAACTTCACCCGGGCAAGTCGACTTTGTAGCAATTTCACGCGAAAACTATTCACACTTTTCAGACGTCAAGTTATTTCCGATGCATTTCATTGACGAACCGTAGTCTCTGGTTGGAAGCCTTCGATTCCTATAGGATCCATCTCCCATTAGGCGAGACGCTGAAGACCACCAGTCCATCTCTCCTTCCTCGCCGCGTCGCGAGGAGCATGTCGATCGCGTATAAATGGCGGCACAATGACTTGGGCGACCCACTCCGGACATATGAAGCAACCAGCCTCTACGATCTCCCATCCTGGTCTTTCTGGGCTCCGTTGAAATATTTGCAACGCTCCTTCTTGGGGCACGCGCCGCCGACGTTTATCAATATACTCCCGGGTGGGCGCGCGTTTATCTTTGGCTCCATGGCGCATCTTGGAATCTACGATCTCCGCGGGGAGTACGGATGTCAGCTGGAAGTTCCGTCCAGCGCGCGTTTCGATCCGCGACCCGGAGATGGTTCGCCCACCGTCGATTGGGACAGCGCTGATAACGGCGCGCACATAACCATCGTCATAATTTCCAAGGCATTTAATGAGCACCACAATATCGAGAGGTATTCCGACATCTCCCTGTCCGTGCAGAACTCGACTAAACAAAATTTGAACAGTTATTTAAGCGTGTTCAGTGTAAATTATACGCGTTCCGCAAAGGCGCCGTCCATTACTCGCACCCACTTGCTCCCGCTGCCTATTGATGCCGCCGCGGTCTCGATAAATGGACCACACATCCTTGTCGACAGCAACAACGCCCTCCTCCTCCTTAATCTCAAGACGAAGCAGCGCGCATGCTGGCTGCTCCCTGATACAGTATGCATTTTTTTGAATCACGCGCAAGCCTCCCAGTTGACCGCCCGCGCATAGGACTACGGAATTACGTCCTCCGTTATCCACCCGGCGCAGAACAGCATCTTTCTCGTGCTGAGATCTTTCGTCGACACCACACGTATGCTGCAGACCATCGACATCCCCCCAGCCACAGAAGCGGTCGAAGACCCGCCCTACTGGCCGTGCTACGCATTTGCGCCCCTGCCGCGAAGTACGCTAGGATACCTCTCCTCTACGACGCTCGAGTCGTTCGAATTCTCTGCTGACGGTGCGAACCTGTGCGAGACGACGTTGTGGGACCCGCACACGGCCGTCGTCTCCTCCACGCCACTCGACGGGAGCACAAGCGGCCCGAAACTGGCCTCGCAGGTGGTGGGGCACACTTTCGGAGGATCTACCGTGCTGCGGTCAGCCCACCACCGCCGATTCCTCGCGGCACCCGGCCACGGCACGCTATCTGTTTTGTACGGGGATCGGCTGGTGAAGCTGGCCTTTCCCGTTGAGAGCATGCATGGAGTGGGCCGCATAGCGTTCGACGACGTCTACGGGATCGTGCTCGTGTTCGCGCGGGGCCGCCTTTTTGTTGTACAGTACTAAGATGAAGGGTTCGGAGTTTTACCTCTTTGAAGTGTTGAGATATCCAGCGTAGCTTTTTTTAATTCGTGACTGTACCTGTGTAGGAGATGGTCGCGGGGTCTATGAAGCTCCGCCAGAAGTCATATGAGAATGGTTAGGATGAAGCTTTACGTTCGCGGAGGACAAGATTTTGGAACCAGACTCTGCAGAATTCAGTCCTGTGTTTCCCGGCGGAAGAAGAAGGCTCGCCCTTGCGTGCGTCCACTGCCGGAAACGAAAGCCGAACGCCAGTTGGTTTTCTGGTGGATATTTTCATGGTGTCATTCTGAACAATATTTCAGTGCACAAGACCAGACGAACGGCCGCTGCAGGCATGTGAGTGATGTATTGCCACGGGCCTCACATGCGAGTACGTGGCCCGGGAGGGATCAGAGAGCCCAGTCTGCGTCTCGAGATGGACCCACTCCAACTCAAACCGTCAATCCAGGGCGGTGGACCCGCCGAGAGCCTCGTCGACTGATCAGATGTACCAGTACGACCGTGATCTGCAGGGCCTTTGGTCAGATATGTCGAATTTCAACGCAGTCCACCTGCGTCCCCGTCACATCAGATCCACTGGGCCACCAAACGGGCAACCATTTCAGCCTAATAGCAGTGGTCCATGTGATTATGGTGCGATGTACTGTACTATTTCGACCAAGTCTTCACACCATGTTACGCGTCACCGCAAGTCTTCATTTGGGAGGTCTTCATTTCTGACAAATACAATCAATAATTACTTGGGGTGTGGGGCCGTGGCATAGCCCGGTAGGAACTTCGTACTTATGTCTTTTTCCATGTGCGAATACCAGTAACTTTACTCAGAGGAGACTGTAAAAACGGTACAAGTGAGCAGAGTGGACGGGCAGATAATATATTCACTACGGACATGATTAATGGACTCATAAGTAATTCAACCGGTTCTGTGAATGTTGGCTGGTTCGCAGATTTTCCCTGGGCAGGTCCCATACTGGTTCTAGTCTTCAACCCTCCATCCGCGCATATATTAAGCCGACGGCTGTTCTAACACTATCATCCCTGACACAGGTACTCAAAAACTCTGGGTTCTCCAGATGAATAGACGTTTCTGCCTCACCAACATTTCCGGTCTCTATTCCGTCATGATACCACACGTCACCATTTTGTTTCAACATCCGTGAGGTGAAATGATTTCCTCCGCTGTATACCACACCCCTAAGTGCATATCTGTAGCGCACAGAACCTACACTTAGACTAACAGCAGTATCAATCAATATTGTCGTGTCTGACAGTGACAAATAGAAGCAGGATGGTGCATCAATCAATTTGGTCACATAAACCAAACCGTTCCCACAGTTGCACCTTTGTCTCGATTTTTTCATTTTCTGATCTGTAAGCCAATGAGATATACAGTAATGTCTCCCATGCCTTGATCGAAGCTTTGAATCAGTGGTTATGGTCTGGTGCCCTGGAAATCCGGTAGTCGATTCATACTCTTGCTCACACTTAGTACATTTCAGAATTTCCACGCCCCAATCAATGGATCCAAATATCTTGAGTGCCAGATCATCAATTCCGGTAAGAATTTGCCCTTTTGGGAACAGATCGGGAAAATGGGCATGGAGAAGACCTCTAACTTGGTCCCTGGAATCCTCTAACTTACTTGCGCCAGTACGGTACAGTTGGAAATATTTTCCCAGTATGTTGGTGTATTCATTTAGCACACTGAATAATTCTGACCACCGCGGGCCATTTTCCTGCCAGATATCGTGCATGTTAGTGAATATCGCATCGTATGCACAGCTATAATTGATGTGATCCCATGTCATGCCAACTGGCGGCGGAATCATAGTTCTTTGCTTCTTGGTTCTGGGCTGTTTCGGAGGTCCCGTAGTAGATTTCCGCTTGCTACCAGTTTCCGTGTTGTCACCTCTTTTAGGTTTCTTGTTATCTTTAGGCTTGTCCGAACCCACGAGCTCCCATTTTCCCTGAATGATCTCGGCCGGCATTAAGGGATCATCACCAGCTCGCCATCGCACCGCTTCGTGCAAGTCCGATGGCTCATATGAGCCACCTTTCCACTGTTGGAAAGCTCGGAGCACTTCCTGCCTATTTATTCCTTTGACGGATGATGGTAGAGTGTTTTGGTACCGCAATTCCGTTACTTCATTCAGTAATTCCAATTCTCTGAATTCTTGTCTTAGCCAACCGTGGATCCCACTGGTGATTTTCTTCTCCTGCAGAATAAGTGTTCCAGCTGAGGTCGTTCCGCGTGATAGAGCAGTGTAATATGAGAAATGAGTCCTGCAGTTATTCAAATCGACGACGTTGTCATCCCGTGATTTCCCTTGGGAAGAGTAATCTGTCATAGCAAAATTAGGCAGGATCAGAACTTGATCTCTGGTTATTTGGATTAGTCGATCGTCCTTCAGCGCACACCATAATTTCTTCGGGACTCTAGACAGAGCAACTACATTGGGTGGGAGTCCTGGAATGGTTATGTCCTTGGGTGGATTCACCAACTCTGCAAACAAAGTGTCCAATATTTGTTGACCATGATTTCCAACACCGGCCTGCCAGCCAACCACCACAGCTTCTTGCCCTTTCGTTATACATAGTTCTGTGGCATCATTATTCCTTATCAAGATCGGGAGGCCCAAGCACAGGCTCAGTTTTCCGGGGATATGGTCTGTCGTTGAACTAGGCCAAGCAGCCCATAACTCATCCTGCGTTTTTTCTGGTATACCATTCGTAGCTTTAAATGCCCGTTTCTTCCTGGCGGATTTAACTCTCCGGTTTTCTCCGCCCGTGCACAACACATCATCCGAATAAAAATGAGTCAATGTTTGCTTAGTTTCTTCGGCAAATTTTTCGCATCCCAACTGATTGATTTTATCCTTCTGAGAGTTCAGCCCCGTTATTACGGACACATTTCGGAATCTGACATCAGTGAAGTTTGGCCTCCCTTTTCGTCGACTCACAGTTCGACTTTCTAAATATTCTAGATCTTTCTTTGTGCAGGCACCATAGCGCATATTTGCCAAGGCTGTTCTCAACTTGATGTCGTCTTCTGTCATCGCTTTTTGTCTCATATTTTTCTTCAAGATGACCACTGTCGTAACCTGCTGCCAAATGAGCTTCCCGATGATGTTCTGCTGTTGCAGTACATCTGCTCTGGCATTCTTCACAGATGGAACCTTTTCTTCCCCCGTGTATAACGCATTTGCTTTCACCGGAGGGAGTTGTGCAAAATCCCCAGCAAAAATCATATTCATTCCGCCAAAAGCCTCATTGGGCTCATTCAAGGCCAAGGCCAACTTCGCACTTATTTTATACATAGCTGAACAGGAAACCATTGACACTTCATCCAAGAAAATATATTCAACACCACGTAACCTCTCTTGAACCTTCCTGATCGACACTCCTTCAGTTCTCTCACCCTCTGCTCCGTCAATGATGCCCAACACCGAATGATATGTACTTCCATTCAACAATGCTGCCGCCGTACCTGTTGGAGCAAGTATCAAAAATCGATGAGCTTCACCTCTGTCTATGAAAAACCTTTCCAATGCCTTGATCACTTGAGATTTTCCGGTACCACCCACACCCCCAAGATACATTCTCAGTGGCGGTGGGTTTTCTGCTATTGCGTGATTGGCAACGATTTTAAAAGCACGCTCTTGTTCCTCATTTAATTCAAATCTGGTGCATATTGTCTGGACAACCTTCTGTGCTTTTTTGTTCTTAGCCTTGAAGTATTTTGTGAAGAAATAAGAGTCCAACACGGAGACATCATCAATATACTCCGGGTGTTTTGTAATTCGTCTTTGCTTAATCTGCGGGGGCACATATTTATACTTTGCATCCAAGAATGCGGATCTTGCTTCTGCTATCTTCAATTTCCACTGATTTCCGCTCAGTCTTTTCTTTGGTACAACTTGTTTCGGGATCTCGGCTACATCCCCGATCCGATTTATCCAGCCAGTAGAGGTTACTATTTCTTCAGCTGCCTTCATCAAGTTTTCCCTTGCAAGCCATTTTGGTCCCAGTCCATTATTCTTCATCTCTTCAGCAACAAGTAAACCATCTTCTCTGTATTCAGCATTTTCTTCTCCATCCGAATCATCATCATTGTCCACATGTGATCGTCCGAAGCCTGGCATGGCCCTCCGTTTCTGTTTATCCTGTGATGCATAGTCATCGCGTGCATCGTTGCATTCATACTTCACATTGAAATTTTTCATCAATCTCTGTGCCTTTTCGCTGAACTTGGTATCCATAAATGTTTCGTGCCAATTATCAACATCATTCTTCAAATCTTTTCCAGATCTCCAATTCTTGAATAGAGTCAACATAGTACAGCAATAATACTCTCGGTCACCCTGATCCATTCTCGGAAGCGAACCGCCCACAAAATTTGGCACTGCTTCTTCCAGATTCCGACGATCACATCTAATATAGTGTGTTCAGTATAAGGGATGCCCCGGGCTAAATGGATGCATGGATACTGCGTCTGATCTGTCGCCCACTGTCTCCTCGTTCACTTCATCACCGAGATCATCGTCAAGCCAATCATCATCATCCGGAGTCGGCTCATCGGGTTCAGCCATCTGAATATCTCCATCGGCATCTTTCTCTTCGAGACTTCCCATAAATTCTGTGCATTGCTTCTTCGTTCTTTTCTTCCGAGATGTCATCTGAAAATAGTCATATAAATTCGTTTCCGCAAATACAGCAGGTCTGTGGACATAGTACGTTGGAAACACCCATATATGTAGAGTTACTTTTCATCAGGAGGAGACGGTCTGTTTCATCGTTGGGATCATCATCCGGCTCATCACCATCCAAAGACGATTCTACAGGCACCCCCGGAGAATTTATATTTGTTGGCCAACTCTTCTTTACTTCAAGTATATAAGACCTCCACAAGAATGGTTTAAACTGCTTGTTCGTGTAATGATCCGGGTTACCAAGTAGATAAAGGGATGCCATCGGACTTCCTATTTGTAGTTTGGACGTTAGAGAGTTTACCATCTGCATTACCATTACTCTCGTGTTCTCCCTGCTTTTCGGGGTCCCTCCTACTCCGACTGTATTGCGATTCAAGATCATTCCCACCGTGTCGAATATGTGATACAGCTTCAGTGTTGCCTTGGTCACATAATCTGAAATGTATGCGACAACTGCCTTGATAGACGTCCCCGACAGCAGGCTAGTCACATCAGTATTGCATCTCAAACAATATGTCACGTCTGGTGTTACACAATTTAACATCGGTTCTAATTTCTTCATCGTTATGGCACCATCTTCTGGATCCACCGTAGTCTTCGCATATAGATCTCTCGGGAACCTCGACGCACAAGTGTTATCTTTGCGCAGACAACCTCTAACTTCTGTTCTCAACCGGGTTCCTGGCTGGACGGGTTTGGATAGATCTGTCCCTGTCACCGGACGGCGACAAGTATGAACATTGGATCTCAATATCAAGTCATCAACTGTTTCCTCATATTCTGACCACCAATTATCCAGTTCTTCGCAGTTTTTACACAGGTCTTCAGAGCAGTTCGGGCACAATGGCGGTGGCGGTTTCGGCAGTGTTTGTGTAGGGTCCTCATATCTAAGTGGAACGGGGGTCCGTACCTCGTCAAAGATCACATCGTGTAACCCCTTCCTCTCCTTCTTTTGATATGGTACCTTGGCCTGAACCTCATTCAATGTTCCGGTCAAGAATTCACCAATGTGTGTAGATTCCAGGTAAGTAATCATATCCCTTTGAAAGGTACCGTCCGGCTCTAATAACCTTTCACGTATTTCCTGGGGAGACAATGCCCCCTTGATCCAAATTAACATGTGCATGTGTAATGTCAATCGTCCCTGTTGTTCTACTGTCCCGTAGTAGGCATCAGTTTCCCCATAAAGTCCCGGTTCGCTGGACCCAACACTTAGTACATTTTTGATGAAGGACCGAGACATATGATGGAAGAACCTAGCGGCAGCGACCGGATTTTTAGCAATTAATCGGAGCCGCTCATCTGAACTCCAAAGTCGAGGCGAAAATTCTATCTTGTTATCAGCATAATAGAGACACAGCGGATGGTTATTATCAACTGGAGAGAACGTTATGAACCACGTGGGGGCTCCTTTGAACGATATGAGAGACCAAACTTCGTTCCGCTGATATTTTTTGGACGTGAGTGAACCCTGAACTTTACCTCCCACATGCTCTAAATCGTTCAAGAGGTCAAAGCATAATTGCTCGTCGGCTGTTTTATTCTTGATATGTTCCCCCTTTTCCATGCGAGAGGCCAAATCTGCCAACACAGCGGTGTCGATATTGACAAGGCGTTCTGCGACTGATTTGAAGTTCTTGGTTTTTGCAAGTAAATGGCTCCCAGTTGAACCGGCCTTAATCTGCGAGTCATTGAAGGCAATCATGGGAAAGAAAAAATCGGTTTGGAAACGTTTATCATGGTACATTAACAGCTGTCGTTTATGGCGATCCTCAGAGATCCGACGCTTGTGGGCCGGATGCCCTATGCCACCTTTCCCGTAAGGAAACAGCCACGGAAACATTTGGGGATACAACTGTAAGTTGTGATATAAGGATTGGGGCTCTTCGGACTGGCCAACTCCCAAGACTCCACCACGCCGTTTGAGATGATCGAGAGCTTTAATCTTCAACGTTTTTATATCTGCATGCCCGCATTCTTCACCCGTAAGACCAGCTACAGCAAAGGAACATGGCCCATCAGATGTTCCCTCCTCTTCTCCATCGTTGTGTACACTCATGGCAGCGGCAATGTTATTTGTCTCTCCTTCTTCCGTTTGCTTCCAATCTACACCACAAGGTATACCAGACTCAGGCAAGTCATTCAGGTTATCCTGGGATATATCTAACTCTGCATAATCTGAATGGTTCAATTTTAACCAGTCCAATGCATCCTTGACGTGCTTCCTGCGGACCAACATTGGTGTACGAACATATTCTTGATCAGTGGGTTTGGCCGGTCCCAGAAATACAAATGCTAATACTTCGCTAATCTCATCCTTCGAAGGCGGTAGGATATTATATATTTTCACAATTGGGGTAGCGAACATGACAGCATTGGCGCTCATTTTGCCTCGTCCAGAAGCGACTCTGATAACACACCTATTGTGTCGAACTTTGGCAACAAGCATCTTTTCAGCAAAGGAAAGGTCCTGTAACTGCCACGGAATCTTGCCAATCCAAATATGGTTGGCCAAGCTGAATAATGGAAGTATACCTGCACGAAGTCTGGCCTCACAGTCTGCACAGACACTGTCACATTCATCCGCCAAGATGGGACCCTCTAACTCCTCGATTGGATCATCAACCGATAATCGTTCTCTACGAGTCACACCATTTTCCGCTAATAGGCCCCAGTTCAGATCTAAATCAATCATTTTGGTGAGCTCAATATTGGGAGTCAACTGAGCGCACACAGCACATCCCGATTCCTGTATAGTTTTTGGATTTACATCATCGCACATGCCAGTAATGATTCGATGTCGGTTGTCCTTAGACGGAGGCCTAGGTGGAAAAATAGGATTGCTCGAGGGATTGTTTTCCCGCTTTTCCGCATTCTTCGCGCGAATTTTCCTTCGCTTGTTCGTCAATGCTTCACTACATTTGCTCCTCTTTGCAATGCTGGCCGCTTTCGCTCGCTGATCAGCCCGATGTCCGGCCTTGAGTTCTCGCCGTCTTTTAAGCTTCTCTGCTGTATCATCTGGCAACAGGTCAAAAATTGACACAGATGGTTCACATTCATGCTCTTGACAATTGTGGTTCTCAACAAGATCATGTAACTCTGTGCCGGAAGCATGGCTGCGGTGTTCAATTTTATGTACACGACATACGAGTTTTAACTGAGCTTTTGTCAGAGCTGGGCTTAACAACAAGAAGGGAATCTTGGCTGCAAATTTAACAGTATCCACATCAAATCCGAGCTGCAAGTCCTTGACCAAAGAATGATCTACGAAAACAAGCCTGTCATTGTTGTGCAAAAATTTTGTCTGACCATGCAAGAACGGGCTTAAATCTGAACCTACAAACTTCTTTTGGCCAGAACCACCTCTCCTCGATACACACTTCACGGTTCCCTCATACTTCTTGTCGTAAATATCTGACATGGTGGGATGAACAACGATTTGAAGAATTACTGCAGATGTAATAACAATCAAATTGAATCGCATCAGATAACTGGAAACTAAATTACAATTATTGAACCTGTGGCTCCGGTCAAACCGAAGTTTGTAGAGCAGATTCCCAAGCAGTGCATGCCAATCATGATGTCTGATCATAAATCGGCACATAAAATGTGCCAAAACTTTACTGCGCATTGTAGTCAACAGACTCGAGTCAGAGCAGTACACACTTATCATCAACCATTGCATGTTGATCCAGACAACATATGTATAGTATCTCAGCCAACTAGAGGTAGTGTTGCATTTGAATCCGTAATTCAATGGCGTTGATGTAATTCCGTATCTGTATGGGCCGGGTCCAAATACGTGGCACGGGCCTGAAGGGGAACAACGCTTGGACACTGAAATGTTTTCATACTCGAAATTGGATTGTTCGGAGGCAGACATGCGTCCCAAAGGGCAACACCCGAAAATCAACGGCACCGAATTGTTATATTCGGAATAGCATCCCGAAGGGGAACACCCCTGCACCAAGGTGCTTTCAACGTTCGTATAAGGCTCAAAGGCAACAATGTTTAGGTACGGCCAGATGGCAAACTCGGAACAGCATCCCGAAGGGGAACACCCCTTTGCAACAAACGAGTCTGACTCAGAATGTGCTTTTGTATGTTGTGTGTTTGGAATCCAGGTGAGCCATAGAAGCCACAGCCCGAGAAGTGTGCGCATGCAGACATAGGATAGTCTCATCGTGGTGGTAAGAAGAAAGAGACGATAAGGGTTACTACCCCTGTCGAGCTGAAACTGGATCGATCGGATGGTCCATCACCGGAATTCAATGCCGAGGAAAAATCGGGCCGCAAGTTTGAGGATAAAGGATGAGGAGAACGGATAAATAAATGCGCAGAATATTAGCCTGATGATTGAGTTCTAGGAGTAAGAGACACACAGGGGTTGGTAGCTGGACACGGCAATTTTTTTCCTAGACTTTCCGCAACTTGTAGCTCCTGGAGGAGGAGGAGGAGGAGGGGTGTATTGGGCCAGGCCGATTCATTCATTGAATATTTGCAGTTTAATTTTGACACTCCAAGTATTCCGAGAAAGGGCAGATGTCAATCGTTGAACCGCATTCAGGGTTAGCCGTAGCCCCTTTATGTTGAGAGCAATGGATCATTTCCCCTGGCCCGGAAAAATGGCCATAGGAACTAAGTGATCCTTCATTTGCCAAGTGCACCAAGGCAGGTACCCAGTACCAGTCCAAGCGCGGAATGGGCACGGGCCGATGTGTCCAAGATGATATGCACATACCACAGGTCACACCAAATGGTCTCAGGGAGCAGCTAAAAACTTCAGTTAACGGAGGTGTTTCGAGGATCCGATGACACGACTAGCCCGGAATGAACCGGATACAGCCACTGAACTATCACAAAATTTGAAGGGTGATTCATGGGAAACACTTCAACACAGCCACTATTAGGGCTTGATCAGTTGATTTGGGACTGACTTGTTTGGAGGTCATCAAATTTGGCACCCTGAGTTTCTTAAATGAACGATCACTTACTTACATAAGTACTCGTAACCATAAATGGAAGTCCGGCATGTGCCGGACCGGTTTTTTGACAGTTTTTAGGCCTATTTGGGCTCGAAAAGTCTCTGTTACGCGTTACGGCGACCAAAAGTCTTCAGTTCAGTGGCCTGTGTTACGTGTTACGTGAAGACTTGGTCGAAATAGTACAGTATTCACAACCATATGAAACCCCTCCCCCCCCAGCATCGGGCGCCTCACCTTCCGCCACATCAGCCAACGGCCGGCGATTACCGACACGCAAGCAAAGACGAAACATTAGATAGGCCGCGGTATTCTTTCTGTTCTTTCATCATTTTCGCTTCCCTGACTGTTATGCATCTATAGAGCATATCTGCAACACCCATTTTTGAAGCTCATATTTTTGGGGGTTGCAGATATGCTCTTATCTTGCAGCACTTGCTGTTGTGGACCGATCAAATGATGAGAAGAATATGGACTTCCACGCTGTTATTTTAACTTATTTATTATTCTGTTCGTTTTTCACGAGGGCGGCGCCAAGGGGATGCGCAGCTCCCGCGATTGATCCCGAAATCAATGTGTCCGATCCTACTATTATCATCCATTAGAGCATATTTGCAACGCCCAAAATCGAGGCTCATATTTCTGGGATCACCCATCATTTTTAAGCGGAAGGAAGTGACTGATGTGACTGGGGCCGCGCAAGCCGCGTCTTCATCCAGTTCTCCCCAAAATCTTCCTCTGAAATGAACGGGTGTGGGGGTAACCTATCCAGCACGTTCCCTATGCTCAACCCAGAGAAAAACTGGGCCCCCAGGGTGCATATTGATTTTCCAGCGAATTTCCTTGGCCACTTACTGTTTCTATTTCGGTCTAATCATTTCTAAGCGATCAGCCATCACTTTTGGGATCAAACGGTCGTTTTGGGGGCTGCAAATATGCTCTATAAAGCTGATAAGGCCGGCAAGCGGCAGGGCCCGCTACCGGTGATAGGGTGTTTCAAGAATTTCAGTCTGACTTGTGCACCCCAACCTAGTGTCAATTTGAGGTATTGAGGCACACTTTCAGAGCTTGTTCATAAAAGCAGTGTATTACCTCAACTCCGAATATGAGGTTAGGGTTGGGGACCAAGTGGGATGTAAGTCGTAGGTATGCAACTTGACATCCAACTCTGATTTTGTGCCCCAACTCTGGCCCTACCTTCGAGCTAAGGCAGAATTGAGGCCTACGTTGGACCCCCAATTTTAATCATGAAACACCCTAATGGTGACAGAGATTGAGTTTGAGCAAGAGTGGAACCATTTCTTCAAACAATGCTGGTCCAACCTTCTCTTGGTCGCTGTGTATGGATGAAACCCTTGAACTTACAGAGCAGATGGGTAATTTGAGTCAATCAGCTCATATTGGGATGCACTGCAGGGTCATCGCAGAATTTTGTTAATTGGCTGCGCATAGAGTCGAGTTTTTTTCTCCAAACCAAGGCGGCCCATCTGGGATGCAAGAATTGTAATTCAACGATGCTTGGTTTATTTTTCCATCCAATGGCAGCCCATAGTTGGCTCGGTTGTTGTGGAGGGCCGGGGAGCCATTTCTCAGCTCATCACAGATCCAGGATCTTCTTAGATGTGGTGGGGTACCCACCATTTGGAATGAGAATAAATAAATCTACTTGTAAAGGATTTCATTTCTTGGCTCTCCAGGTGGCACTTATTGATGTGGTTTTTCTTTGGTCATCTTCAGCTGAGCAACTTGGTGGGACGATCATGGTGGAGGTTGGAGGAACATCAGAGCTAATCTTTGAAATCTTGATCCCAGCTAAATATCAATGGATTTTCCTTACTTGTTCGTTACAGAATGTTTAATTTGTCAAGATACAGTTGGAAGAATTGTCTTGAACGAGCATGATTCTCTAAATAGTTGAGAAATGATGAATGGTAAGAGCCCGTAGATTGACGCAAGGACACGGTAGGATCAAAATCCCATCGCTCATAACCAACCCTCACGTATCTTCGTAGCAAAGAATCCAATCCAATGCAGAAGAATTGTTACACTTATTCATCTGCATAACTCATCTTAGCATCACAACTTTCCCGATATATCTCTTCATCTCGGGGTTCATTCTCCTTGTATCCTAGGTTAAGTGCCTGTTCTACCACTCATGTTGGATCTACCAAGCCAGAGGTGAACCTCAAGGGTTTCAGTTGACTGGGGGATGTACCACAATTTGGTTTGTATTCAAAAACCTTTCTTGTCTTGAGATCAACATTATCACATGAGCAGCAGAACACTGGAGGTTGATTGACTTAGAGCCTCTTGGCTAACCCAGTAAGCTCCGAGGAATGTATTTGCCTTGTTCTCCTTCAACTCTCATTCCTTTGACCTAACAAGTGTCATTCTGAGGCAAACCAAAAACTGGTTAGCTTCACCATGGTATTACCGAGTAGATAGAACATGTACTTGTTCGCTTTCATTTGAGACACTGTTGGACTTTTGAGTGCCACCACCTTTGCTCAAGCTAGATGCACACTGGGAACTTGAAATATCAGTACCCCCCTTCATGAATTTGATGTTGACGGTGACCTGAAATAGCCGCAGCATAGTGTGAGAGGGAGACTTCGAAAGCAACCGCTGCAGTCTCCGATGTTGTCTGGTGTTCATGAGAGGCAGCCTTATTAACAGTTGGAGTCACCAATTGAATGATTATAAGTAGAAACCCACCGAATTCAACATGTGGAACTGTGGAGTAAATGATCTCGTGCAGCACCCAGGCTACCAGTGCGGTTATCCCAGGACACAAGTTGTCTTGTCTCGCAGATACATGGGGTGTTCAATTTTTAGATAGATTTGGTAGGGCAGCCGCTGCCAGCTGGGAGTTTTGACTTTCCGGAGAATGTCTGAGCAAGAGTTCCGAGTGGGGCAACAGATATGTTGAGAATTCAAACAATAGGGTTGTTCACAGTTCCCCTTTTTTGCTTCCTTTTTGCTCCCTTTTACTGACTTTGGTTCAAGCATGGTCGCTGCCTTCATTGGTCAACTCATGCAAGTCAGGAAAGTGGAACGCAAAAAGAGAGTGAAAAAGGAAAGGAAGCAAAAAAGGAGACAAAAAAGGGAGCAGCCCATTTTTTTCTCTTTTTTGGCATTCTCTCCGTTTTTCTTGTGGTTTTTTTTTCCCTTTTGGGTTTAGAGGTGTAAAAAGGGGACAACTGCAAAAAGAATGGCATTTTACATGCCAATTTGGAGGAAAGGAAGAAAAAAGGAAGCCCAAAAGGAGATGAAAAAGGGAGTCGCAACGGGGGGTTTCACAATAGCCCTTTTTTCTTCCCTTTTTGCTCCCCTTTTTCTCTGGTTTTCCATGGTTTGTGCACTTAGACACGATGTTTTTCCCCTTTTCACCCCTTTTTACATGGCTAAACTGAAAAGGGAAAAAAAACCGGGTGAAAAACGAAGGGAATGCCAAAAAGGAGAAAAAAAGGAGCACAAAAAGGGCTACTGTGAACACCCCTAATGTGAGTTTGAAACAAATTGAAACCAAGTTGAAATGTTCAGAAACCAGAACATCAGAAATTGCCTCAGGCCTCAAAGCTTGCTTGCGTCGGAGGTTCAACAGGATGAATGTAAGCAAAATTACTATACATCCGCGGCTTCACCCGGCATCTTCCCACTGTGCCGTGAAGCCGAAGTTTTTTGGCGGAGAGGAAACGTGCTGACGTGAAAACTGCTGACAAAAATGTGATTTACTGCAAGAGCTGTCAAAACCTGCTCCCTAAGACCGGGGATGTGTTAACAGCGCCAGACCCGGACTCAGACTCGTCGGCTAAAGTGAATGAGTTGCGCCAGAGTCGATCCAGTCTGGCGCTAGTGATGCCCGGCAATCAATTCACGGCAACTGTTGGCATGATGGTGTACTGTCAGTAATAGTATCCAAGTACTACACTACAATTACTAGGAAATGCGCTGCAAGAGTAAAATTATTGCTGTTTGCAAAATAGTTGGCCAGATTGCCTTTTTGAGAAAACTATGGTTTTCTAGTCATCGCCCGTAATCTGCTTGCAATTCCTTCAATATCCCCGCTATCAACACAAATTCAGACATTTTCGAGCACTACACATCTGGCCGCATAGCCTGAGCACAAATTTGAAGGGATTTGCCTAATAGACAATGAAATTGCGAAAGATATTATATTTTCGATATAGGCTCTATAACCGCACGACGCGGACACCAGTTGAGCAGCGGTAATGACAGGAATCCTGGAGACAATCCTGGGATGAGATCTACGTCCAAGTTTTGGCGAAAAACGGCATGTACATCGTCGCCATCGTCGTCCGTGATGTGTCACTCGAAGACATAGCTGAATACTGACAGATTATCAGCAACGTCTTTGCAGGAAAGATAGGCCTCGCACCTCACACCATCCATAAGTGCTCCTGGCCTCTGCAATTTCTCTCTGGCACCCCAGAATGCGGCGCTTTTGCGTAGGCAGGGCGAGACATGCAGACACATATTTCCTGAGAAGATTTGTGCAAGTCATGTCTTGTACCGCTATCCAACGTGTCGGGTGGGTAGTAGAAACCTTTTGGGAGTGGCTGGACGCGGTGGTCGACGTGCTGGGCTCATTCGAAGAGAAAGCTGATGACACATCCAGTGCTGTCACAGGGTGATGTGGCGTGAACGGCGACGGCGACAACTTGCTACAGCTCTTTCGCCCATGTCTCAATGTAGGGCCCTTTCAGGGATCTCAATCGAGGTCCTCGTCGTTACCGCTAGTCGATAGCTGTCCAGGCTGTGGAGTTATAGTCTTTTTGTTGATATGTATGCTCTTTTTCTTCATTTTATTCCTGCAGGAGTATATTGTCCAGATTTTGCACTCGGGAGATGCGGAAGGACATTTACAACTCAAAAACACATAAATAAGTGTCGATAGCACCGATATCGAGCGAACTATGGGTGGATTACGAGGGACGACTAAAAAACCATAGTTTTCTCAAAAAGGCAATCTGGCCAACTATTTTGCAAACAGCAATAACAAAATAATAATGTACTCGGCATTTCGGAGTGTGCGCCAAGAGTACCGACCATTCGATGCCCCTCCCCTCCCTCGCTGCGCTCGGGGGGTCCCCCAAGCCGGGGCATCTCAGGTCGGCACGCTAAAGACTCGTTGGCGCTTTCTCTATGAAATTAAGCCTCTCCCCCAGTAGGCCGGGCGCGCACAAGCAATCTGGGGATCAATAAATCAGCTATCAGGGCAGATCCGAGTCTGATCCGCGCTAACCGACTCTGGCGCAACTGAGCACCTGCGCTCGGCTAGGCTCGACTCTGGCGCAACTCATCGCTGAGTCTGAGTCTGGGTCTGGCGCAGTTGGTGGATCCCCCCTAAGACCCGTACCTTACGGTAGCGGGAATTTTCTCAACGCCTCGATCGCCGGGTTGTGTGGAGTTTACTCCGCATTCGGCGGTATAGTCTGCTCTCCTCGAAGACGCGCAGTGGAGCTTCATATTTGTATTCTCACCGTTCCCAAGAAAAGTTTGGGGTACAGGCAAGTTGGGTCTGGTGATTGAAAACGAATGAAAGGGGTCAAGGAAATTGCTCAGATTTTGCGATAAAAGCCTTCAAAATCAATGAAGGCAGTCTGTGGATTTGTGATGAAAGACTTGGGCAGTCGGATTTGCGATAAAAGGCTTCCAAGTTTTGTAGTAATGAAAGGCAGTCGGAAATGCGAAAATAAAGTCAGTGTATTAGGCATTGGGTGCAGGTTGGATACATGGCCCGAATGAGTCAGTCATGGCGACTCCATCTCCTTTCTTTTGCCTGTCTTCGTCGTATATATAGTACGGTACAGCTCTTCCAAACTTTCTCGGATAATCATGTGAGGACCCCAAACCAGACAAGTCACCGGCACAAAGGAAGGTTGGCGCCTTTTGCAGGTTTCTGCCACATTATTTACGGCGTGCACCAGGGAGGGGAGGTGTCAGGCGACAAGGAAGTCAACGCCAAGTAACGCGATTTGAAATAGATATAACAACTAGTACTAAGCTACGACTAGATCCTACTCAGAGTCCCTCTCGTCTAAGCGGCTTGTTCCAAAAGCAGCTCATATAAGAACTGAATCGCGTCTACGCGGAAATCTTCGGACGCGACATTGGCCAGGTCAGGATCACTGAATAGCATGAGAGACGTGGAGCCATTGGGGGACGGAGTATTCCATTTTGGCCAGCAGATGGCGGAGTTCATTTTATTCGGGCTCGAGGCGCGATTTGGGTCGAGAGTGTTGATAAAATTGACTTCCAAACGTCAGCGATCGAAAATGATGAACGACGAAGAGGTACCCATTGCATCGACGCCGCGGGGATCAGTTGCATTCTCTGTCAAAAACCATATGGGGAGGTCACTCCCATGGAAGGCGCCGAATACCGGAGTCGATTTCTGGCGTTTGTTCACTGGGTTTACGCGGTCAAACTAAACCCTTTTTTCAGAAGACGATTCGTGCGCACACCAACTCCATGCATCTTGTGTGGTGGATGCTCGTTCGAGGAAGAAGCGTCGTGCCCCGATGAAGGTATAGTCACCCTGAAACGCCGCCAGTCGCTTAAATTCAGGTCTGCAAACGGCATTGAGCATTCTCTTACTCTATACCCTCAAGGCCACATACGTTAATTCATTGGCAGTTCCTGTGTTGAACGGCGCTCCCTGAAGAGGAAATTGAAGTAGATCCATGCAGGATGGAGCTGCTGCTGCACACCTGAGTGGGATCGTCTGGGTAAAGTTGCGAGATATTCACGATCTGTGCTGCCGTGCTACCTGGGAGATAGCTAAAGAGAATTAGCCCGGGGGAATAGAAACGAATACAGTTTAAGACTATACTTGGAATGTACATAGCCCAAGAACTCGTCATTGGTCCTGCATGATGAAAATGTGTTTCAGATGAAGCGTGGTCCGACAAAGGTTTGGAATCCCACGTTATATTGGTATTCGACAATGAAAATACGCTGGGAAGATAAGCCAAGAGTTAGACGGTTGTTTAGCTCGATTACTGACGTTCCCTCGTCATCCGAGTCCCCAGTCATTATAGGGAGCTGCGAATCCAATAATTTGTCACCCTAGGAATTCGCAAAACCGCATTCCGAAGTACCTTCGCATATAATCCCTTCATCACCGATATGAGCGGGTTCTGCAACACAACATCCCCATCGACACGGGGCCGCCAGATATTGTTGAGACTTGAATAGGAGTTCAGGTTCGTCGTGTGGTTGACAGTTGCCATGAAGTCTTCGAAGGGAACACGTCTGAGGCATTCGAGCGTGTCGTTCGCCTGCGTGCAATTGTTCGCTTCCACCAGCCCATCATAATCCGGTTGACCGTCAGCGAGGGAGCCGCTCGTTGTCGGTGATCCGGAGAGCTACATGTTCATGTTCAAGAGATTTTCAATCAGTGAATGGACTACGAGATATTGCGTACCATGAACGCGCCACGGAACAGTGAACTCTGTTCGAATCGGTTGTTCGTCAGGAGAAGGATGCCTACGGATATCGCTCCAGCACTGGGGCCGCCGCTGTGAATTTAATCAGATACGCGTAGAAAGGCAGAGGGTCCCATTATTCACATCACTACCCGCTCGGGATCTCCGCCGAACGCAGAGATGTGGGCCTGAATCCACTCCAGTGCAAATATTTCTGTCCGATGTCGAATCCCCAAGTCCTCGTCATTCACCGAAGCACTCACGGTCTCTGAGACCTAGATTACTTATCCCTGCATCGCCGACCTCCTTCCCGGCCAAAAATCCGAACGCTAGAATTTCGAGTTGTCATGCAAGTAAGTCGGAGATTCAGCCGGCGCACCGCTGAGACGATAGTTGGGTGTTACGATGATGATAGGCTCATCCAAGACAATGGAACGCTCCACCACTGGCCGCACATCGGTGTCGGCTGAGTTGCCGAATTCGAAGCCGCCTGCATCGCATGTCATATCCTGATATGAGCCTAGGTGTTTGCTGCCATACCGCCGTAAATCCACTGTAAGACGGCTTTGTCAGTAACTGACAGCTGAAGAGCGGACCGGAACGAACAACAAACACAGGAAGCTTGGATTGGGGATTCAGCGAGGCCGGTTTGAACACGTTGAGCGTTAAACCTGGAAGGGTATTTAAACGGAGTAAATGAGGTTGGAACAGTGCGCACAGTCCTCCGAGATCGCGGGATACGGCGCGGCGGCAAAGGGATCCAGTGGAACTGAGGACTGGGCCTGCTGAGGGCACGCTGCGCCGAACGCCGTCGCATTCTGCAGGCCTTCCGCGAGGACGGGCACCTTGGGGGATTCAAAACGCATACTACAAATTGTGTGCTCATTAGAATATATACAGAAGTGCGTACGCGTACGCAGGCTGGGCAAACGGAATCCCAAGGAATGTGGAGAGATTTCCATCGGTGACGCCTTGGAAGACACCATAATTCAGTTTCACTAAAGGTGCGGCGGCAGTCACCAAATTCGCTGCGCTGAGAGCAGGTAGCGCAAGAAGTAGCAGAAACATTAGGGGAAGTCAGAGTGGACGATTCTCGTTCGATTCTGGGTCGATTCGGACTTCGATTCTGGTCCGATTCTGAGTCGAGAATCGAATGAGAATTGCCTCTAACTGTGACCGCCCCGATTCTGCCTTTGATTCTGGTGCCGATTCCAGCGTCGATTCTGTCTTGGTAATTTGTTTCATCAGTATCAGTTGTGATGGTTGATCAAAGACGTCGATTCTTGAGTCGATTCTGAGTCGATTCTGTGGGAGTTCCTCCTCCAGAGGAGGAACAACGAGAATCATCGATTCTGTTTCGATTCTCGACAGCTCGATTCTTGACCGATTCTCGCCTGAGAATCAGATGAGAATCGAAGTCAGAATCGACCCAGAATCGACTGGGAATCGCTCACTCTGACTTCCCCTATTATAATGGTGTAGTTCCGCAGAGGACCGAGGCTGTTTTAAGGCGGTAGACCGAGGGGAAGCGATGCGATTCTAAACGCCCAGGGGGCCGGACAATAGCTGGGCTGCGCAAGCGTTCGGCCAGGGCTGTTTAAAAATACATAGTCAGTAGCAGGATACTCGGTACGTAACTCTGTTAAGCGGAGCATAACAGGCAATCTGCCCGATGCCCGAGCAGTCTTACTCCTGACATTCGGGTTTCGGCACAGACGCGTAATATATCGGTGCCGTAAGAGGAGCGCCCACAGCATCGGTGAATACAACGGAGAAGGCATTGTCGGCTTAACAGTGTTTCGACGGCCCTAAAGCCCATGAAAAATAAGGGTGGATGAGACAGGGTCCATCGCTGGAAAGGAGGGTAATACATCAGGGATAAGAAAAATGGTTTGGAAAATAGAGATTGGGAAGAACGGAGAAACGCGAAGGAAACGAGCAAGAAGACTAGCCACAAAGTCCGACGGCCCCGAAGTCCGCTAACCAACTGCATCACACGGCCGACATCGGCCGAATCAACTTGCTTCAAACTCTCACGGCTACAAGCCCATTCTTTGTCGAAAGTGTTGCACTGGAGTTATGGTCAAGAACATCACCTCGGGAATTGTGATCATGGGCGTGCTCCTCAAGCCACTGCCTTGAATCTTCGAAAAGCACTGCCCAAAAAAAAAATCATTGCGCTGCATCGGATTGGGTGAGTGGAATTCCAGTGCACTTGAATTTATGGAGGGTGCGCACGGAAAGCTGGGCTTCTCTTTTTCTTTTTCTTTCTCTGGATTCCCGCTGCCGCGCTGCGTCCGCTTCACCCTTATCATCTTATCTGCCTTCGCTCGCTTCCCCATCCTCCATCCTCTGCGGCGCTAACCTCGTCCTCAGTACAGACTACTATTACACCGCATCCGCCGGCAGCCGTCCACCACGCCCACCGGCACGAGTTCGCTCCCGCTACGGGCATATGACTCGGAGATCGCCGCCGCCCGTCCTCGACGTGCCGGCGCGAGGATGCGTGGCATCGACATGTGCGCCCCGCGACCGCGGATTGGCTCATAGAAGTACACGATGCCCGACACGCTGCGCCGTCGCCGCCGGCGCGAGCTCGCACGGCGTGTGCTCGATACGAGTGTTCCGCGGCTGCGCATGGCTCGGCGATGGAAATACACCGCACCCGAGGCGCATCCGTTGTGCGGTGGTATGAGGAGGACTGGCAGCGTCGATGCCAGCGATCGCGCGTATGGTGGGAGGTGGGTGGAAAGTGCGCACCCGAGACCCGTCCGACATGCCAGGAGGAATCGTGTCCTGGATATGGGCGCCCCACGAGCGTGTATGGTGCAGAGATTGCGGGGTTGGAAATACACCCCATCGTCGAGGGGGCGGACACGGCGTGTGCTCGATATGAGCGACCCACGCGCGCATATGGTTCGCAGATGGTGGGCCCATCCTCTTCCTCTCTCAACCCCCACTAACCTCTTTCTCCATCAGACAACGAGTACACCACGCCCGAGACGCGTCGGCCGCCCGTCCACGACGACGTTCACTGGCGCGGGAAGGAGGATCCGCAGGCTTGCTCGATTGAATGTTCTGTGAACGCGTATGGCTCGAGATGGCAATACTCCGCACCTGAGCCGTGTCCGCCGTCCGCCATTGACGGCGCGGACCGGTGCGAGGAGGACGACTGTCGTGTGCTCCACCCCACGGACACGTATGGCTCGTCGATGGAACTACACCGCACCCAGGCGTCCGCCGTCCACTGGCGCAAGGAGGAAGACCCTCAACTTGTGCTCGATATGAGCGCCCCCCGACCGCTCGGCCCGTATGTTTCTATGTAGCTGGCGGGTCGGGGTCGAGTTCGAGTACACCCGCTTATGGCGCCTGCTGGTCCAGCACGGGATACCACGTGGGGTCGAGTCGTGGTGGAAGCGGGAGTGCTGAGGTGGACGAGGCGCGGGCGGGAACGTCCCCGTAGATACCCAGTCTGGTGCTGGCGAGTACGGGTGCATGTTCCTTACTTGCCCCCTATTCCCCTTCTATAACTTCCAATACCCAGCCCTCCCGCTCCTCCTTGTCTTCCTCCCCTCGTTTCCGTTTCCTCTGCTTCGCCTCGGTCGTCTTTATTTCTTGTTGCGCTAGCCCTTGCTCTCCCCTCCTCCTGTGTACTCCCTGACTTGACTCCCTTCGCGCCTGCATTTCTGGTCATGTTCCGTTCGTAATACTGACATTCCTCTCAGGAATCCCTTCCGGAGTAGGCGCCCGCTGAGCTGGTGGTGGAGGAGGTGGAGGAAACACTTCTCTCTGCGGCTGTAGCGCACTGGCACGCTGAGTGCACGCATGTAATGCGCCCGTATGCGCTGTGGGCCAAGATCTCCGCACACACCGTCTCGAGTCCACCCGCGCGCATTACGCCAGACTTGGAGCGGACTGGGCACGGCGTGCGCGGAGTCGTCAAGCGCATGCTTCGTGTGAGCCATATAGCTGGCTTCGTGGTGCGCCCGCCACCTTCGGCGAGCGCTCAATCGGACTCGGACCCGCCCGCGTCAGATCCGGAGCGCACACGCATCCCGTGGCGCTGGCTTCATTCTATTCGTAATGCCTTGTCCCAAAGTCGGAACCCGCATTACGATCACTGAAGGAGTCCATTATGTCAGACTTTCTGTAGCCAGACTTTCAGCTACAGAATTGACGGACTGTGTGCAAATTTTACTCGGCGCAGGTGGAGTCCACCATGAATTCCCAACCATTCGCGGCCGCGGCTCCGGATTCAAGACCAAGGGGGACACGATGGATCTTTTCCACCGCATCGGAATCAAACGGGATCGAGGGCAGTTCGATTTCTCATAGTGTTGATACAGTATTTAGACCTTCCAAAATCTCTTCTCATTTTCACGCTTATGGGTTTCCAGTCAACTTCCAGGCCTGGAAAACTCATGGGTCCTCGGACCGCGTCACACTTGTGAACTTCAAGACATCATTCCCCGGAAATCTAAGCTCCTTGCAAGGGTATAGGAAGATCTCACAAAGTCGAGGGCGCCTTCCTCTTTGGGACTGGACCAGTAACGGGTCTGTCTATGGAGGTAAACCTGTCGATAGACTTCTTCCGTCGTCGCACAAGGGGTTCCTCGCCCTCTCCGCGTGCTCTTCATTCCATGCCCATCTACAACCTCTCCAGCTCATCTATGCTGTCATCACGGAAGCAGAATTCATCGAATGTTTGTCCTTTTTTGCCCAGCTCGAGATCGCGGACCATGAGCCGGGCCGAGACGACGGACACGAATTTCATCTAATTATCGACACACTTTTGTCGAGTCTCACTCTCACGCGGACGGCCAATTCGACACTCTCGTTCCCTCACGTGCCTCTCCTTCCTTGAATTCGACGACACCGTGTATCTCGATTTCCTGCTCTTGCGGTTGCAGAATTCAGACGAATGTACATTCACGACCGAGCTCATCTGGCTGCCCGGTTATGATCGAGAACTCGATCCGGATGTCTTGAATCAGATACAGGAGCTACGCACACAATGCTGCCGTCAAATCGAACGACAACATCCACAAGAGAGTGGTGTTTTCGTTCGAGGAATTGCCAGATCCACCATTGCCGTGGTGCGTTTCCGTGATTAATATGCAGACCCGACCCTCGATAACGTTGCGCTTGCTAGAATATTCCTGTGTCGTGTCATTCCCAAGTGAAAAAACGATCTCATAATTCCGCTCTCAATCTTGCCGATATTCGCGTTTCTTGGTTCCGAATCTCGGCTTAATCAGTGTTCTATATCGGATCCAGACGAATACTAGGAATGAAATTTAACGCATTCGCCGAGCCCTACATATACAGCCCACGAGAATATCCGTCAATCAATACCAGAAACTCGAGAGACTTGTGATCACCATTATCCCCAGTACCGTTGTATCCCTCTGTACCTGAGCACTTGCCATATTCGGTTCCCGTACTACAGTACGGAGTCCGGGACTAGCCGGTCTCGCGGATTTGATACTAGCACTGAGCTGCATTATGCGGTAGTATTTCGACTGTAATTGACAGTGAGTTTGAACTGAATGAAAACTGCGTTATGGATTCAGATATCTCCACGTGGGAGAGCTAGACGCGCAGTAAAGAGAAATTTCAGAAAGCTCACCTCGTTGCAGTCAAGTTCGGGTCATTCTCCATTGCAATTAACTGCTCGAGACGCTCGTTTATCTATGATCCAGCCATATTGTGGGGAGTGGATTTGAATTTAACCCTTGTTAATGTGAGCCATAGAGGGATGTTCATTGCGTAGGTTGCGCAACAGCCATTCGGGCCATTCACTGGCTACTTTGGCGTGCACAAATGAATGGCTAATAGCTTGGATGCGCAATACCGTATGGGTAAAATCAAGTAACTCATTTGCAAGTGCGGAAGACCAGTACACCCAGTTGCTTCTTACTGCGAACGTGAACAACCTTTGTGCCAAATTATTTTATGTAACAGAGGTTTCGTGTCCTGCCGAAGTTGGGGCAGCGCTGGAGGCGTATATGCCCGAACAGTTCCTCCATGTAATGCTGGCAATATTGAGTGTATTTTAAGCTCATGAGCTCGGCCAACCATATGGCGAAACAGCCATTCTGATTCCAACGAGTCTATGGCTTGATCTATTATAATAAAATCTGGCTCTCATCTGTTCTTTCAAAACTATTCGATTATACATTCAGATGAGTGATTTACATGCGAACTATGGCGTCCTCAAGTTGGCCGCTCTTCTCAAGTTTCGCCACTCGATGCTTTATGCTCCTGCCCTCGTTGATGATGTCCTTGGCCATATTTTCCCATCCCATAAACTCGTCTTGGGCAAGCTCCTCCATCCTGAGGACCACGGGTACCACGCGCACGAATGGGGGGCCACTGCCGCCGGGCCTCTTTACGGAGACAATAACCAAAGCGGTTCCGGCCTTTCCTTTTGCTTTTACTTGCTTGTCCGATTCTGAAATGTGATCCTTTATATCTTGCGCAGAGCCGCCCAGCAGGCCATCCAGTGCAGACATATCGAGGACGGTGATACTACCGTATTCAAACATTTTCAACGGGGTGAATGGGCGCTCCGCTCGGGCCTTGAGCGAAAGAAAAATGAACTTGGTACGGATGTTCTCGGGATGGCGATACACGGTCAGACCTAGGTGATCCCCGTGTCCGTGAGCCATGACCCTATTTTTTCTACTTACGACCAATGGCCATCCAACTTACCGTAAGTGCAGATCCAGGTTAAGAGCAGGGGACCCATTGCGGCTTGCCAGGCCGCGAAGTCCTCCGCGAGGTCGCCGTTTCCTTCACTCTCCTCAGTATCCCGAGCGGCCGCTAGCCTCTTGCACAGCTGTTTGTGGTTGGGCCAGTCGGCTCTTTGACAGTCGGTACTCTGCGCCAGAGCCCCCTCAGCCAAGGGATAGCACGATCTATATCCACGTACGCAATAGTGTACTGATTTGCACTGCGCGCACAAGCGCATGACCTTCCCCTGCAACTTCGAGTTACTGCACGCCGGGAGCTTGCATGAGTGCTCGGTAATTTTGTGGGTGACGCTCTCGGCTGAGTACTTGGGCATTGTGGGGGTGGGAGAAGGGCGGCCTGACTCACCATACACCGCTTTATCTATACATCTTCGTGGAAAAGAGAAGTTCTCGCAGGCGCTCGGGCGTCTGTAGACATGTCACATGAGGTTGTAATTCGAGAATGCACAGGATCGATCGAGGTAAGAATCGTGCTATATTGAAACAGCCCAGAGTACACAAAAACGACAGAATATTCTTTTCCAGAAGGAAATATGTTTTGCTCAGAGACAAAGAATCCAGGCATTAAAAATATTTGCAGGTGAAAAAAGTATTTCCAGGGAGTGGATGACTTCCCGTAAGATTAAAATAATCCTGCTGAGTTTCTGAGCGGTGCCAATGATGTCGGCTACTGAGATTCTCAGATATTATATTCGTGTGTGATTCCCGTAAGATTAAACATAGCATTTGAGATTATTTAGAATAAGCGTGTGATCCAAATAACGCACAAACCACACGTTTTTCATCAGCTTATGGCGGTCCGTGTGCCCATTTAATAATCCTGCATAAATACACGCATATCCTGGTATTTTGAAGTCTATGCTGCTCAAGTTGGTGATTTATTCATTCTCGTTTTATTTTTCGATTGTGTCGAAACTTTTTTTTTTGAGGCGTTCAAAACTTTTTTTCTGGGTGCTCAAACTATTTCTCCGAGTCACTCCAAGTATTTATTTCTGTTTTGACAATGTTCGAACTATTTTTTATCGGTTCAACATTCAAACTATTTATTTTCGGAGGTGGTGAAACTTATTTTTCCCGATATCGGGATAACCTACAGAGTCAGGGGGTGCGGGCGACGACCGATGGGTCTTGGCATCGCACAGCGCGACGGCGGAGGCCTGTTTGACCACATCGAACGCCGCACGAATTCGACGTGGACGCAATGTATGGTCTTGTTATGCAACAGCAGGTGTCGGCTATCCCAGCTGTCTCTCTTCCGGTGCTCGCTCCCGATGACCATTTTGAAGACGTCGAAGAATGCGATGGTGAGGGCCTTTTCCGTATGTGACTCAATTTCCTTGACTGACTCTCATCCACCCGAAAGGCGTGTGATAATCGTGGAATGTCTGGCCATCCGAGTCATCGCGTATACGACCAGAACCGTGGTGCCGATTTCAGCCCTAAAGCCAAGAGAAGATCTCCCTCCGGTTCGCCTGCAAGCAACCTTGACCTTGTCAAGCCATTCTCAATCCCTACTGGTTAGTCCCTTGCCTTGTATTTCTCAATCCAAGCTCAGCTACTACTTCACAACCTTATTCAGCGAGCTCAGTGGCCGAAAGAGCGAGTTCACCGTTTCACACGATGAGGTCAGCAGCCCAAACAGCGAGCTTCACCATTGCACAACGAGTTGACGGATTGAGGGAGATAGCAATGAGTACACCCAAAACTGAAGTATAATTTAGCTCAACCCCCTAGCTCCAGCGCGCCGAGGAGAACATCCAGTCGGTGCTGCAAAAATTCGACGAACCCGATGGCTTCGACGTGGTCTTCGAGTGCACCGGCGCCGAGCCCTGCATCCAGATGTCCATACACGTACGTCCACAGCCTCGGCAAGTTCTTCCGTGCTAATTCATTTCTCGTTCATTTAGGCAGCGATCTCCGGCGGAAAGGTCATGCTCATCGGTATGGGTGCACAGAACGTGATGCTCCTGCGCTCGAGTGCCGCCGTGCGTGAGGTTGACATCCAGGGCTCACCGCTACGCGAACACGTACCCCGCGGTGAAAGGGTTGCTCAGGTTCAACGGTCTAAATATGCAACTGCCAAAATCCCCCCTATCGAACGACTGAGTTACACCTAACTCACAAAGTGAGATTAAGCACGACTAAACCGACAATAGACAGACTCCAACACCAACACACTCCCTTAATGACCTTGATACACTGACGAGATTCGGGTCTTTTTGGACACAAGTATAGGTCCAAGGAAACCACGAGTAAACGTATTTGTCACGAAAGTATTCAATTCCCGTTCCCCCAAGGGTGGCTAAGTCTCAACTAGTTTCTTGAAGTGGCGTTCAAGACACAACCTGAATTTATCGGTTGGTTCCCAACGTGGATTTAAGTTTCCCAACTATGCAGATATAACGGCTCTAGACCGGTTTGTTTTTGGTGGACTATTAATCCGGTGGGCTGTTTAGACCCGGTTGTTTGGCTCACGCCTTATTCCACTGACTTGGCTCGCGCCTCAAACTTGCTTGGCTCGCGCCCCGTAACTATGGCTCACGCCTCACAACACACACAATGGCTCACGCCCCGTAACTGACACTTATAAATCCCACTGATGCTATTCCAAAACCGAACTTAAATTCTGAGACTAATTGACAGCCAAAGATTCAAGCCTAAACTTCAACTCCGTACGCAAGGGCTGTATTGCTCCTCACTTTCTGGGGTCTGGTTCAGTGCCGTCCTCTCCTAGTTCTGCCCTCCTTATATACTGTACAAAAACTATTACATGTGCGTGATTACTAGGCTTCGGGTATTCTACTTAATTAATTAGCCTGAAATCGGTATCAGTGGAGCGCGTTCTGGCGTTCCTATTCGCTGCTTGAGCCCTCCTATATGTTCGTCTAATGACTCCCGTCGATCAGGGGATTATATGTGTAATTAGTCCCCTGAATAGGATAATTGACTCATATCTTCCTCTGTGGTAGATGCCTCAACTTCTAGTATCGTTGACTGGATTGTATGGTTTAATACCTTTCCAATGATACCCCAGATGCCCTTAATCGGTATCCAGAAACACACAGTACAAGCTTAATCCGGCCTGCGGCTTATCGGGTGATCGCGCTGTCGCGGATCCGATGTATAGGAGTAATAATTGTAGGTCCAGGCCTTGATCAGGTGACCCATCGCGTCGCGTCGGGTAAGCCAAAGTTGTGTAAAACAACTAGGTGTTTCCCTCCCGAATAAGGTTCCCAGCGTGCCAATAAATGCCAGAGGTGGATAATATGATTCTCCCTTTGATAGTGAGCATTGCTTTGCCTTCCCACGTATAGAGGGTGTTTCAGGACTTTGATGTATGGGCTTTGAGCCTTAATCTGGATTCAACCCCCAAGTGTCCCAGGGTGAAGTTTCCAGGAATAAGCTTGTTATTGCCAGTTTAAGATGATAATGCAATATGGCTCTCGGTTGCACGTTTGGAGCTCACGCCAACCTCTGGATGAGCGCTGAATGTCATGCATTCGTAAAATTTGAGGTTTCGCAAATTTCGCGGCTTATCATCTCCCCCATTTTTAAATGTTGACTGTCCCCAGTCAACCTGCCTTTCCTCTGACATAATTGGTTCATCTTAGGTGGATGATCCCTTTATATCGGTTTTATGCCAACGATGTCCATATATAATCCCTCGGCTGCCTTATTCTTGTTTTTACTGTTTTTATTCCCTTTTGACCGGAACCCACTAATTCCGTCATCCGAAGTCCTTTTGATATCGCCAAGGCTTGTTTCAAGCCTTTACGATACCCTCCGCTTCTTATTGACCGGTTGGTACTTGTTCCGACCGTGCCTAAGTCGCTAGCGCTCCAGGCGCTTATTCTACCAGTCTAATCTGCGCCTTCGGGTGAAGTCGGACCTAACTCCGGTGAAACACTGACTACCTGAACAGATGTGAAATGTAGAATAATGTCTATCAATGCCTGAGCACTAACAAACACTAAACTAACACTAAACACTAATCCAAACAATTGAGTGGTGTGAGTACGGGGTTCCAACCAAGTATTAGGTTGATATTTGAACTAGATCTGGTAATAGCTATTTACACGTAAATACTGAGAACGCTCCAATAGCCGATCCAGAGACTCTAATGGGGTCTAGACGAAGCAGAGAGAGGTTTTATCTCGATGGGGTGGTGTGGGGTAGTGCTTGGTAGTCAATAGACTCAAGACTTGTGATCCTTCAATGTTCTCAGCTGTAATATCTGTACCAATCCGTGTGCTTTCCCAAATCCTTATGAAACCCAATATGACCCGATACGACCCGATATGAAACCGATATGACCCGATACGATTCTGTTTCCTTAAGATTCTTTATGCGCACATAGATCCAACAACCAACAAATATATCTGACCAAGAATAACAGAAAGAACTAACAAGTTCCCAATGGTACTCCGAATGAATCCAAGGCTTCCCAAGCGACAATACCAGCTGAGCTGAGTACGTCTAGCAAGAAGGGGTGAATTCACTCCTTTCCACTCGAAACCTGTTGGTATTTATACAGGAATTATACATCACATGATAAAAGAAATAAATACTACAATCAGTCCACTTCGGTATATATGGATAAACGGACCTGGCTATTTAAAGGTACATGCATCAAAGACCCGGTTAAACGGCTAAATAAGTGCTCTATCCCGAGAGCTGTGCGTCTATCTTTCTGTTTTAAGGTGTTGTCATCATATCTTGATGGACTTGTTATCTTTAGACGTGCCAAGTATAGCATGTCCGGATAAATTGTAGTAGAGATTGTCCGGGCCAACCAGCTTAGCCTTATAGATAGACTGGCTGTCCTGCATCTCTACCTGATGACACCTTTGTCACCCAACTATTCCCATGGTGCCCTAATTCAACCGAATGGTTGGACTTTGATTTACATGTAAATACAATCTTTGATGATTTACAATACACAACAGGTATTGATCCTGATAGTGTTACTGAATGTCCCTGAACGATTCCTGATCTCTCCAAGGCATCCAGGCTCATGTGATTAAAGTTACAGTGACTTAATATGTCACAAATGTCGAACTTGTGCTTGCAACTGCACCAACAACTCTGCCGATTTGATTTGACCTGCAATCTGGATCCCTTATGAATTCACAGTCTAGATGGATGGTATGTGTTATGTCCTTGATATATGACACTTTCCAAATGTCCCAATTCGATCGAATGGTTGAACATGGAATTACGTGAAATTCTATTGTAGCCCACCTGGCCGTTGACCCTCGTGGTATCGGTGACCAGGCAAGTCTATACAATGTAATCTCTTGTGAAGTGCCTTTAGCCAACAGTCCGGACCTCACTATGGCTCTCATTGTGGGCCAAGTAATAAATAAGCATTGTTCTACTTCAGTAAGTAGAACAAGAACATTGAAATTGATAGATTTCAAGTCTGGTCATTTTCCATGCTTATCAACGTCAGTATAAGTGGGGATGTGTATGCAAATGTGAAGGATGCACCTTCATATCCTCCATCATATAAGACGCATATCTCTCCTTAATCGAAGCAAATGGCATGGTAGGAATAAGTGATGAAAAGAGGAGCAGGTGTCTGAGCCAAGTTCCTTTGACATGTTTGGAGACAAACATCATCACAGCCACTATGATTAAGATAAGATTACATGATCTTATCCTAATCTTAGACAGAAGATAGAAAAGTTCGGACCGGATTAAGGACTTAGCGAGATTTTATTGCTCAAATCCGAGAAATCTGGGTTCACGCCAAAAGAAAAACGAGAACAACATGATATTATATAAGGCCCCATTTTTGGGGCCAGCGGCAAGACAAGACTATACAATACGACTATATATATTTTTTGAGGCCCTGCTTATTCTATCTACAGTGTCTATGGTGGATAGATAAAGCCTAAGCAAGGCGACGCGACCACGACGGCAAAAGAAACAGACAACGGCGGGAGACCTACTCCTGACCCTTGGGCGCGGCACGGCTTCGCGTGGACGGAGGGCGTGCAGGCGACGGCTTGGAAGCAGGCTTCGACACGGGAGGCCTCGATGAGGGCTTATTCGGCGTGGAAACCGGCTTCGCAGCGGACGGCCTCGAGGTGGGCTTGGGAGCTGGCTTCGGCGGCGTCGCTGGCCTCGACTCCTCGACCTCCTCCTCTGCCTCCTCCGACTCAGCCTCCTCTTCACCAGCGGCGTCCTCGTCGACGGCCTCGACGGACTCGGAAGGGTCCTGGGCGATGTCGATTAAGGCCCGGGCGGTCGAGAGCGGGCGAGGCGGCATCCCGAAGTCCACGTCACTCATGTCCAAGTTCTTGAAGGACTTGTAGGTCCCCCGGAACTGGGCCACGAGGTCAGCGAGGTGGGTGCGGACGGCCAGCGACGAATCCGAGAACCGAGTGGCGAAGGTCTCATCGCCGAACTTCTCGATGCAATCGTTGAAGTGGCGGACCAGGTGGTCGAACGCCTCGGCGAAGTCGATGGAAGCGTCGTTGTACAGCGAGGTGATGCTTGCCAGACGGGTCGCCGTGCGCTGGAACTGGTCCACAATAATCCCGGTTGCTGGGATTAGGAATTCGGAATAAGCAACGGTTAGGAATAAGGGAACTGCGACGTACTATGAGACGCCTCAGCGAATCGTTCCGCAAACTCCGTATGGAACTTGATGAGCTCCGACATAGTCGCCGTATGGCAACAAAAGCGGAAGCCCTTCAAGAAGCAGTTGAGGCACCCATGCCCGAAGGCGATGGGGACGCACTCGACGCGATGAAGGATGCAGAACATGCATGGTTCTTCGGGCTATCCCTTGGATTAGTAAAAATAATCGGAATAAGGTATAAGGGACTACTCACAATCAGAGTGTCCTTGATATCCACCTCAAGGATCTTCTGGACGTCGATCAACTCGAGGGACTCGAACCTATTGACATAGGTGTCGGAGTCGAGCCGGCGGTGCGCCGTGGTGGTCGGGTAGCCGGTAAAGAACCGGTCGGGTGCCAGCTGAGCCTTCTTCCGGACGAGGTACAAATAGATGTCGTCGGGGTCGCCAAGGTTGTAATTGTCACCGTCGAGGTCGACGTTGAGTTGGACTAAGGCGGGCGGGGTTAGCAAAAACTCGGAATAAGGACACAGGAATAGAGAGCTCACCAGGAGTCCCGGCCTTGGCATCCTTGGCCTGTTGAACGCGGGCCGCAATAAGTTTCGAGATTTTGGTGGCGTCGGGGTCCTTGTCGGAGCGGGAGGCTGCCTTGGCACCCGGGGAACGATTACGGCGGTGCGGCACGTCGGGGATCTTATTCTACGGGAATAAGGTTTCCGACATAAAATTTAGAATAAGGAGACTCACCGAGGTGGCCTCCTCCTTGGCCTTTCCCTTGGACTTCTTCTTCCTCGACGGGCGAGCGGGCTCCTGAGGAAGAAAGGTCAGGAAAGTGGAATAGGGAATAAGAGAAGTGGAACTTACGGGGGAGCCTTCATCGGTCTTGGCCCTCTTAGTACGAGAAGCCTTGGGCTTGGACGCCTAAGGACGGATGAATTAGTAAAGGACAAGAGGAAGAGGAGGACCACTAACGGGGACATCCTCCTCGGAACCGACACCGACGTCAGGGACAACTGAGTCGTTGTCTTCGGCTTCGCGCGGACGTTTCTTGGATGGACTAAAAGGAACAACAAATTAGTTCAGGCCAAGAAACGGTGGGAATAAGAAGTTTACCCGACAGAAGGGGAGGCAGCATGAGCCTTCGCCTTGGAAGGGCCGGCCTCAGGCTGGGCGGCCAGGGAAGGCGGCATCGAAGGGACGGGGGGCAAACCCTTCAGGAATCCTCGGATCTGGGCGTCGGTCGGCACAGAGTCGTCGTAGTTGACAAACAAACGGCCAAGAGGATCGTAGTCGCTGGGGTCGAAGACGACTTGGTTACGAGCAGGAGGAATAACCTTGATAAGATTGGACAACTAGAAGGGGATTAGGATTAGGCAAAAATAAGGCCAGGGAGAAGATGGGGACGCACATCAGAAGGATAGGTGTCCTCATCCACACAGAACGCATACCACTCGCGAGGAAGGGTATAGAGGCGCTCCATAATCTGGTTGATCCCCGCGTAGAAAAGACGTGCTTGATCGTCGAGGTCCTGGAAGTTGACGTTGCGTTTAAGGTAACGCTAGGAGGGCGATCAGTGACAAGAGAGAGAGCGGCAGGAGAAGAGACTCACGAGAGCAGGGAGGGCGTTGATAACGCAAGTCTTGAGCTCGGGGCGGGCGCAGTCGATAATGGACTCAGGATCCAGGAGATGGAGACCAAGGGGATAGACCGAGTCATGGTTGAAGATGTCATAGAAAAGAGGAGAGACGGAAACCTTGGGGCGGGCCTTGGGGCGAGTGGCGGTAGGCTTGGATTTGGGGGAACTCATGGTGGCGGTTGAAAGGAAGGAATGTGGGCGTTATGTTTTGCGCAGCCCTGGTTTAAGTGAGGGCGCAAGAATAGACGAAGGAGAAGTTTTCCAAAGCTAAAAGTTTTGATGAACTTCTTTGAATAGGGTGTGGGACGGACTAAAGATAGTCTCCTAAGCCTATTCCGATAAAAACATATGGAATAAGCTTAACAGGTATCGGATTAGGGACAAGTTGGGTACCAAACGAACGGAAAGATGACGAAGATGATGAATATCCAGAGGGGACAGGGGCTGGCGTGTTAGATCCCGCGGGACTTCGAGATCAACGGGATCTTCGGTCAAAATTGATGGGAATGGATTAGAACGCCGCAGCCGGAATTAGGTCCGACTTCACCCGAAGGCACGGATTTAGACTGGTAGAATAAGCACCTGGAGCGCTAAGCGACTTAGGCACGGTCGGAACAAGTACCAACCGGTCAATAAGAAGCGGAGGTATCGTAAAGGCTTGAAACGAGCCTTGGCGATATCAAAAGGACTTCGGATGACGGAAATAGTGGGTTCTGGTTAAAAAGGGGAATAAGTAAAAACAAGAATAAGGCAGCCGAGGGATTAGATATGGACATCGTTGGCATAAAACCGATATAAAAGGGATCATCCACCTGAGATGAACCAATTATGTCAGAGGGAAGGCAGGTTGACTGGGGACAGTCAACATTTAAAAATGGGGGAGATGATAAGCCGCGAAATTTGCAAAACCTCAAATTTTACGAATGCATGACATTCAGCGCTCATCCAGAGGTTGGCGTGAGCTCCAAACGTGCAACCCAGAGCCATATTGCATTATCATCTTAAACTGGCAATAACAGCTTATTCCTGGAAACTTCACCCTTGGGACACTTGGGGGTTGAATCCGGATTAAGGCTTAAAGCCCATACATCAAAGTCCTGAAACACCCTCTATACGGGGGAAGGCAAAAGCAATGCTCACTATCAAAGGGAGAATCATATTATCCACCTCTGGCATTTATTGGCACGCTGGGAACCTTATTCGGGAGGGAAACACCTAGTTGTTTACACGACTTTGGCTTACCCGACGCAACGCGATGGGTCACCTGATCAAGGCCTGGACCTACAATTATTACTCCTATACACCGGATCCGCGACAGTGCGATCACCCGATAAGCCGCAGGCCGGATTAAGCTTGTACTGCGTGTTTCTGGATACCGATTAAGGGCATCTGGGGTATCATTGGAAAGGTATTAAACCATACAATCCAGTCAACGATACTAGAAGTTGAGGCATCTACCACAGAGGAAGATATGAGTCAATTATCCTATTCAGGGGACTAATTACACATATAATCCCCTGATCGACGGGAGTCATTAGACGAACATATAGGAGGGCTCAAGTAGCGAATAGGAACGCCAGAACGCGCTCCACTGATACCGATTTCAGGCTAATTAATTAAGTAGAATACCCGAAGCCTAGTAATCACGCACATGTAATAGTTTTTGTACAGTATATAAGGAGGGCAGAACTAGGGAGGACGGCACTGAACCAGACCCCAGAAAGTGAGGAGCGATACAGCCCTTGCGTACGGAGTTGAAGTTTAGGCTTGAATCTTTGGCTGTCAATTAGTCTCAGAATTTAAGTTCGGTTTTGGAATAGCATCAGTGGGATTTATAAGTGTCAGTTACGGGGCGTGAGCCATACCAAGTCCGAGGCGTGAGCCATTGTGTGTGTTTTGAGGCGTGAGCCATAGTTACGGGGCGCGAGCCAAGCAAGTTTGAGGCACGAGCCAAGTCAGTGGAATAAGGCGTGAGCCAAACAACCGGGTCTAAACAGCCCACCGGATTAATAGTCCACCAAACACAAACCGGTCTAGAGCCGTTATATCTGCATAGTTGGGAAACTTAAATCCACGTTGGGAACCAACCGATAAATTCAGGTTGTGTCTTGAACGCCACTTCAAGAAACTAGTTGAGACTTAGCCACCCTTAGGGGAACGGGAATTGAATACTTTCGTGACAAATACGTTTACTCGTGGTTTCCTTGGACCTATACTTGTGTCCAAAAAGACCCGAATCTCGTCAGTGTATCAAGGTCATTAAGGGAGTGTGTTGGTGTTGGAGTCTGTCTATTGTCGGTTTAGTCGTGCTTAATCTCACTTTGTGAGTTAGGTGTAACTCAGTCGTTCGATAGGGGGGATTTTGGCAGTTGCATATTTAGACCGTTGAACCTGAGCAACCCTTTCACCGTTGTTATCTTCGTCCTCTTGCTCGTCATTGTCGTCCGAGGGCACCAGGTCTTCATCACTGTCACCTGCACCAGTTCCCTGGGAGGGACGATAGATGTGGATACCGGAGGTCTCCGGAGGAACGAGTTCCTCCAGCTGCGAGTAGTATGGCCACCCTTTATTACGAAAAGGCTTCGCATTTGGGTGTACTCGCACATAGTCGTCCCACGAGGATTTCGTGTCGGCCGTTATGCTGGCGCCCGTGTTGTCGTCCCAGTGCCAGCCAGAGACCTTTTTAATCTCCCTGACAACTTTAAACAGGCCGCGGAGCTCCGAAACGATAAGCCTTTACCTCAAACGAGTCAAAAGACACTTACCTGGGTGTATTTATTTCTGCAGACTTTAGCCGTCTTCGGACCGCCATCCTTGAGCATTGGGGCGAGTAAAGCAGCTGCCTCGTTCCACACAGCAGTCGGGAAGTTGCCGCCATCGCCTGCCCTCGAGACCTGGTCGACGAGAAAGTCCACGAGCTTTTTGGTTTCGGGGGTGGTCCATATTGCGCTTTCTGTGCCCGAAGCGGTCCTGCGGCCTCGGTATCTGGTCCTGGAGCGGGTAGGAGAGGTAAATCTCCCTCCGTTATCTCTTCCGGGCGGCATAGTCGCGTCGAAAGCTCTTGAGAGGCGTCGCAGGCAAAAAAAAATTCGCGTACAGTCACACATCATCACGCATCGTTACGATTATCAATCCACAATCCGATTACGACAATCCACAATCGATTGTGCATCCGAACGAGCTCTAAAAGACGCGGAGTTTGAATACGCCAAAATGTGCTGCTATCAAATTACCCAATCAAGCACTTACGTTTAAGGTGGAAATTGAGGTCGCCGGTTCGGACCTGGCAGCCGACATCATTTGCCTATCAATGCCTGACCAAACAGCACAGGACTTTCCGTCGCATCACCCATTTCTTGATAGCTCTTCGGGTGAAAACTGTTTAAAAAATGGGTCTCAATGGTCCTGATGGGTTTTCCCATGTTTCAGGCCATTCCAACACCTGACTGTTGAGTGCTGGTAAAAATGAATTGACCCACATTCAACCCACACTTGTAGTCATATTTCACCAGCTTGCAGCTGCTTTCAAGAGGAGTAAAAGCCTCGGAAAAAACACTTTGATAAATATAAGAACATTTGATATTTATCCAACACTCACTGTCCCTATCTTGGTTGATTTTCCATTGGTCATAAAGAGGGGCTTCATGATGTTGAGCAGGTACTAACATTGTAGAATTGAAATATTGGTACCAAGTAACATCATAGTATATAATATCCAGTTCAGACATCCCTCAGATCTTGCAACCTATTGTCTAGAGTTGAAAAGATGGGTAAAAGCCACAGCTTTTCAAAATTCAGTTTATTTGAAGATAACACATGTCCTACTGAATGTATGGGGTTCAAGTTGGCCCAGGACACCTACAGAGCACCTAGAGACCTTAAAACATTTTTCTATTTTTCTGCGATACCAATTTGCCCATTGAGGCATTTACTAAACATTGTCGCGATCGTGTTGTTTGGTTGGGCATTGACGGGGAAAATGATGTTGGAAACCCGGCCGGCCCCGAATGCGCGACCTCTGCATGTCCTCGCTCTCAAACTTTTTTTTCGCCGAAGGACATTGTTCTCGAAAATTGCAATAAATCCTCGAGTCTGGCAGGAGTTCAGGACTACGAACAACAACTGCGATGCAGTACCGGGTGGCTCCTTTCTGCAAAGGAAATAGATGGAGGTCTGAAATTCAAAGATTTCGAATGTAATAGCTTTCAAAGATAATCCAGGTTTGAGTGTGATAGCTGGGACCATAGCAAGGACTGAATTTCACCCGGAGGCCAGTCCCCCTTTTTTTCAATGGAAATCCAAGGGTTGAAATACCAATGTGATAATTGAGACCATTGGCTTCAGAACAGTCACTTTTTTGTTCAAAGAAAATTCAGACATCAAAATTCAACAAAAGAGTTTTGGATTTGAATCCCATTGCTGAGGTCCTGAGTGAGGAATTATCCTTATGTGCTGGATCTTACTTCCCCGGCTTCTCCAAAGCCTTGCTGCGGAGTGTCTGTGCATGTCAATTTTACAGCCTACACCAAGCCTACACATCTGTGCATCCCTGGAACTCGCCCCCCACACTCAAACTGAAACTTGTGCCTACCTTCAAGACCCGGTAGCGGAAATTCCCGCGGCCACAAGCGGCAAATTGGTCCCGTGATAACGACAGTGTCTTTTATGCACTTGGAAAATGATAATAGTGTCTTTTTTGGCTGCTCCGAATCAAAGGTTTGAAGAATTACGAGTACTTATGTAATAAATTCTCGTTCTTTTCTAAAAGTTTACATGGTCGTTTCAGTAGCTGCGTGAATTATCAGTTACAATTTTATAGTACAACAAAAATAGTGGCTGTGTTGAAGTCTTTTCTAAAGGTTTCATTACATTTTTTGTGACCAGTTAGTGGCTATGGTACCGGCCAATGCTGAGCGTACTTTTAAGGTCCTGAGATCGAACCTGGAGGGTGCATTCCTTTTCTTTTCGCCTTTTTTTCTACCATGCTCATGGCAAGAGGTATTGTAGTTGTTACCTCAAAACGTTCCAACCCTACCCAACCATGTACAATAATGAACACTAATGCTGCGAGGGGTCTCATGGGAAAAAAAATCCTCTGGGTCTTGTCAACCTCCTGTGGTTTGATGATCCACTTGTTCAGCCCTGCCTGAGTCCTGCTTTACACTGCAACAGCAGGTTACCAGCATGATTCAATCCCTGCTGCTGACGAAATCACACTGTTTGTTGGTGCAAGTACTGGGTACTGTACTTACATCCTGATGTTCTTGTGCCGGTTGTGTTTGGAGTTGCATCTCATCTTCGAGTTGTTGAGGCGCATGACACGGAGGTAGGATAAACATATTTGCACGTGAAACTCCGTGACTTGGCGAGATGTGAGTGGATATGCACCTATGGAAGACAACAAATGAACTGACCTATTGTGCTATGACACGGCCCACACCCCAAGTAAATACGATCATTATGATCATACATTTATCCATCATGCATCGATCCAGGTGTCAAGCTTGGACGGTCGAAGAATCCGCCCGTTGGCTGTGCACCGAATATAAACACAACTTCGGTCCTCCATGATTAGTGTGTTCTCTAGCCATCTGCCTTGAAAACCCTCCGGTTTCTACCCATGAAATAATGTTTCCTTCTCGTAAGTTCTGGGTGGTTCCATCCCATTTGGAAGTCAAGTTCCGTGCCCTTGGTGCGCCGGCTACTGCCAATGTATTTCATTGCATTGTATCCACGGCCTCAGGTAAATCTGCTTCATTCTCATCTGGCCAAAGAAAATGTGCCATCGGATGCAGACTTCGCACTCAAGTAGTATATCACACCCAGGATGGGAACCTTTTAAGGTCGCTTAAAAGACGTATGGAAAGAATGTGTATTTGTAGTCTAATATATCTTGATTGATTTAGCGAGATTCAATGAAGTAAGAAAGGATTACAGACACAACTAGAATTCATAGGTCTTTTCGACTTGATTGATTTCTATCTTATTCACCATGTAAGAAAGGTGTCTGAAAAGAACATCAATCAGGTGCCAAATCAACCATATTTGATTTTTGGGGTATCGACGGTACATAAAAGCACATTGTAAAGTACATGTTTTAGGCCAATGAGGGATTTTTGCTATTGGATCGGAAAATGCCGGACAAATAGCAAAAATCCCTCATTGGCCTAAAACATGCACTTTACAATGTGCTTTTATGTACCGTCGATACCCCAGAAATCAAATATGGTTGATTTGGCACCTGATTGATGTTCTTTTCAGACACCTTTCTTACATGGTGAATAAGATAGAAATCAATCAAGTCGAAAAGGCCTATGAATTCTAGTTGTGTCTGTAATCCTTTCTTACTTCATTGAATCTCGTTAAATCAATCAAGATATATTAGACTATGAATACACATTCTTATCATAGGTCTTTTAAGTGACCTTAAAAGGTTCCCATCCTGGGTGTGTATGGTGAGCACCGTAATTGTGTGGACCTCCGCCAGGCGCCAGGTGTCTCCGAGCACTTGTCCTTGTGTCCGGCGTTCATTTACTCCAAGATCAGGATATTGTTCTACTTCTGGGGCATCGTTGACAAGCACATAATAGAAATAAAAATACACAGGCGAGACAAATTGCACGCGATTTAGATCGCCCCATCACTTCCTGACACATACATGCAGGGCCCAATGCAGATGCGGAAGCCCAGCCGAAAGAACAGCACGAGAAGAGAGCGTTCAGGCAGTGAGGTGTGAGCCGGCCAAGGCAAATTGGCTAAATTATGTGGAGCCGGTATGCATGTGTGATGCCTTAACAATATCTGACGATCATGTACAGAAATCCGGCACTGAAGTGAAACCGTCTATCCTGGTGGTCCGACACGACTCTCTTTCGATGTGTGGTGTTATGTTGCCCTGTCAAACTACCAATTCACCGAACAGAGTCTCCAACGGCTATGTGGCCAGGCGAAATCATCAACCGCCGAACTATGTCAACCGATGGGACATTCATTTCTCGAACACGAGATTCCAGCTACGACACTGTAATCACTTGGTGACCCGGGTATTGGGATTGCAGCGCTATAACCCCCTACGTGAAACCAATCTTCAGCAGAATCAGTGCTTCCGTCGGATTCAGTTCATCCAAATATACAACATCGGTGAACTGTGTTTCCCGCCACGCACCCCTGGATCTTTCCGTCCCTTACATACTTGATCGTGAATGCAGAGGCTACGCGCCCCTCCTCCCGGTCGCGGCGAGGTCCATCAGCTCCTGCACCGCCTGCTCCGGATTCGTATTCGCCAAGCGCTGCGGAGGAGTGAATAAACCAATACTTTCTCCGGAGGCATGAGATCGAGCGGCGAGATCTGCGGGGGGTACGGCAGTGGATGACGTGGGAGCACGACCGTCGCCGGTCCGTCGGGCACAGCGGCGTCGCGAGCTCCATCGACCGCTCGCCGTCACCGTCGGAGTCTTTTAGCAAGTGCTGCGGGGCCTACATTTTTAAAAAATAAGCATAAGCCACAGGGAATAGCGCGTGCTTACGGGTATTTTCTCTGCGGATCCCTCGTGCGCCGCCGCCTGAATTTGGGCCAAGAGGTTCGGTCGCAGGTTCAGAAAGGGCAGCCGGCATCGGGTTTAGAGAGGATGCAGAAGGTGCAGAAGGCTCAAGGTGAGTTCCCAGGCTATTTTTGTGGCGTCTAATTAGCCGCCGGCACTCCAAGTCTCAGATATCTCTCTGGATCACTGGTACCACTCTAATTTCCCACGCACAGGTCTAATAACCAGCCACATACGCGGCAGCCAGGAAACATACCGCCAGGAATAAATAATTATAGAATGGTGAAGTCCCGGGAAAATCCCGTCGCTCGCGGATCGGCGATGAAAAGAGACCGAGAGCTGTGTGATGGAAGGGAGCTGTGCGACACATATATAAGGGGGCGAAATCTTTGGCGAAAGCTCCCATACTCATGGGATTGGCATCAACTTAAACTTGTAAGTTGATATATTTGTCTCAAGTCGCCACAGTCTGAACTGACCAAGGCAGAGGGCATGAACAACCATGGATGCAACAAATGGAGCAGTAGATCCGACTGGACTCGTGAGTGTAACAAGTTTTGGAAATGAATGGGGCTTATGGGGTTACAGAGCATTGCCACAGTGAATGAGATACAGATAGAAAGGTCCAGTATACAAAGCACCGATAATGATGAAGGGAAACACCAAACCACGCAAGTGAGTTTTAGAGACAGGTAGAAAAAGTCTGGGAGCCTAAAAATTTGACATAGGCCGTAGTTCAGCCATTCGAAAGCCATCCCGATCTTGCCAGAGAGTTACCAGACTCATTCCTGGAGAAATATGGGAAATCAGGCCATGTACAGGATTTTGACACTGTACTGGAAAATGTACACGTGGCGGTGGTACACACACCGGAGGCCCACCCAAATCTCACTGAACGGCTCCAGAGCTGGTCAGCATCCTTTAACAATAGGTATCACAGAACAGGCAACCTAGAGGATCTGGAGGCTGCATTGGAGAATCTTCAGGTGGCTGTTGTGCAGACACCTGAGGGCCATCTACCACATCCTGGGTGCCTGCAAGATTGGGCCGCAGTTTTTCGAGAGCGATATCACAGATTAGGCTACGATCAGGATCTGGAGGCCGCATTGGGGAATCTTCAGGTGGCTGTTGCGCAGACACCTGAGGGGCATCCGGCACTTGCAGGGTGCCTGCACGACTTGGGAGCAGTTTTTCGAGACCGATATCACAGATTAGGCAACGATCAGGATCTGGAGGCTGCATTGGAGAATCTTCAGGTGGCTGTTGCACAGACCCCCAAGGGGCATCCAGCACTTGCGGGGTGTCTACAAGACTTGGGAGCAGTTTTTCGAGACCGATATCACAGATTAGGCAATGATCAGGATCTGGAGGCTGCATTGGAGAATCTTCGGGCAGCAGTTGTGCAGACACCTGAGGAGCATCTGGACCGTACTGGGTGCCGGCAGGACTTGGCAGCGATTTTTAGAGAACGATATCACAGATTAGGCAACCTTCAGGATCTGGAGGCTGCATTGGAGAATCTTCAGGCAGTTGTTATGCAGACACCCGAGGAGCATCCAGCACTTGCAGGGTGCCTGCACGACTTGGGAGCAGTTTTTCGAGACCGATACCACATATTAGGCAACCTTCAGGATCTGGAGGCCACATTGGAAAATCTTCAGGCCGCCGTTGCGCAGACACCTAAGGAGCATCCGGCGCTTGCAGGGTGCCTGCACGACTTGGCGGCGGTTTTTCGAGAACGATATCACAGATTAGGCAAAGATCAGGATCTGGAGGCTGCATTGGCAAATCTTCAGGCCGCTGTTGCGCAGACACCTGAGGAGCATTGGGCACTTGTGGGGTGCCTGCATGACTTGGGAGCAGTGTTTCAAGAACGATATCACAGAACAGGCAATGATCAGGATCTGGAGGCTGCATTGGAGAATCTTCAGGCAGCCGTTGTGCAGGCACCCAAGGAGCATCCAGAACACGTGGGGTGCCTACAAGACCTGGCAATGTCCCTGTGCGATCGATATCACAGAGCAGGCAACAATCAGGATCTGGAGGCTGCATTGACACATCTTCAAGCAGCCGTTGCGCAGACACCTGAGGGGCATCCAGCATTTGCGGGGTGCCTGCACAACTTGGGAACGGTTTTTCGAGAACGATATCACAGATTAGGTGACCTTCAGGATCTGGAGGCAGCATTGAAGAATCTTCAGCTGGCTATTGCACAGACACCTGAGGGGCATCCAGCACTGGCAGGGTGCCTGCATGGCTTGGGAGTGGCTTTTCGAGACCGATATCACAGATTAGGCAATGATCAGGATCTGGAGGCCGCATTGAAAAATCTTCACACAGCTGTTACAAAGACACCCGAGAGGCATTCAGCACTTGCGGGGTGTCTACAAGACTTAGCAGCAGGTTTTCGAGACCGTTATCACAGAACAGGCAATGATCAGGATCTTGGGGCTGCATTGGAGAATCTTCAAGTGGCTGTTGTGCAGACACCTGAGGGACATTCAGCACTTGCTGGGTGCCTGCGGGACTTGGCGGCAGTTTTCAGAGACCGATATCGCAGAACAGGCAACAATCAGGATCTGGATGTTGCATTGGAGAATCTTCAGGCAGCCGTTGTGCAGGCACCTAAGGAGCATCCAGAATATGCGGGGTACCTGCAAGATTTGGCAGTGTCCCTTTGTGATCGATATCACAGATCAGGCAACAATTGGGATCTGGAGGCTGCATTGGAAAATCTTCAGCTGGCCATTGTGCAGACACCTGAGAGACATCCAGCACTTGCGGGGTACCTACAAGACTTGGCGGTAGTTTTTCGACAACGATATCACAGATCAGGCAACCTTGAGGATCTGGAGGCTGCATTGGAGAATCTTCAGAAGGCTATTGCACAGACACCTGAGGGGCATCCAGCACTGGCAGGGTGTCTACAAGACTTGGCGGAATTTTTTAGAAGTCGACACCACAGATCAGGCAACCTTCAGGATCTGGAGGCTGCATTGAAGAATCTTCAGGCAGCTGTTGCACAGACACCTGAGGGGCATCCAGCACTTCCTGGGTGCCTGCACGACTTGGGGGTGATTTTTCGAGACCAGTATGACAGATCAGGCAACCTTCAGGATCTGGAGGCTTCATTGGAAAATTTGCAGAGGGCTGTTGCACGGACACCTGAGGGACATCTGCAACTTGCACTTTACCTACACAACCTCGCAGTGTCTTTCAGTGATCGGTATCACAGAACCAACAACCATCAGGATCTGGAGGCTGTATTGAAGAATCTTCAGGCGGCCATTGCGCAGACACCTGATGGGCATCCGGACCTTCCTGAGTGCCTGCGAGATCTGGCAGCATTCTTTGGAGACCAATATAAAAGATCAGGCAACCTTCAGGATCTGGAAGCTTCATTGGAGAATCTTCTGGCAGCTGTTGCGCAGACACCTAAGGGCCACCCAGAACTTGCTGGGTCCCTGCAATCCTTGGCAGCTTTCTTCGCACACCGATACAAACTGTTTGGTAACCCACAGGATCTGGAGAATGCATTTTTGAACTATGGTCAATCATTTCAAGGCCCTTGTGCAGATCTTGTCTATGCTTGGGAATCTGCATTGCGCTGGGCCTTCTTAGCCAAGTCATACCGACGTTCTCAAATTTTCGAAGCCTATTCTGCTGCCTTCAATCTATTGCCTGATATATTATCAATTGGCACCCCCATTTCTGCACGTCAAGATGCAAACAGACGGATCAAGGTTGCACAGACAACCTCTGAGGCTGTCAGTGCCTGTATTGATTTGCCCAACTTTCCACTGGCCATAGAGCTATCAGAGCAAGGATTGGGGATATCATTCCGGCAGTTGTTGCAGCTCCGAACCACCGTTGACTATCTCCCCGACAATTATGCGGCCCAGCTGCGGCAGCTGTCTATGGAGCTTTACAGTGGCAGCACCAATGATCCTCAAAATATTGCTACGAAAAGGAATACCTTGCTTGCAGAGATTCGACAGCTCCCTGGCCTTGAGAACTTCTTGCTGCCACAACCATACACAGATCTCTGTAATGCCTCACAGCATGGTCCCATCACAATTCTCAATTCCCACCCAGATCATTGTGATGCAATTATCATTCTCAATCCAACATCAGATCCACTCCATGTTCCACTTGGAGTCTCAGTGGAAAGCTTGCAGGCGCAAAAGAGTGTCCTCAAAGATTTTATTGACGGCCGTGATATCAGGTCCACAGAATCCCAGATTTCCCGGATCAAGGCAAGGCGGGAGGGACTGGAACTAGGCATGGAAGGTTTATTAGCCTGGATCTGGACTTACATTGTGGAGCCAATATATAAGGCTTTGGAAGCGGTAAGATTTTTCTTTTCAAAGGATCTTCGACATGATACTCAGACACTGTTAGAATGGGATCATTTCGGGCCGATTGTGGTGGTGTGCAACTGGAGACTTTACAACCCTCCCTCTACATGCAGCCGACTCCAAGGATCAATTCATACACTCCTATACATCCACATTTGGCTCTCTGATCGAGGCCAACTCCAGGACACTCTCTGATCATCCATCTGTTGGGTTAGTTGGTGTAACACACACCGGTCCCGGACGATACCAAGAACTCCCAGGAGTTCAACAAGAAATTACCAATATCACCTCTCTTGTCAGGGACAAATGCCAACTCCAGAGTCTTATTGGGCAACAAGCGACTATAGATGCAGTGAAGGCCCAGCTCAATCATTGTGCTTATATCCATCTAGCATGCCACGGATCACAAAACCTGGTCGATCCCCCCAAAAGCTGCCTCCACCTCTATGGCGGTAATTTGGAGCTCGAGACGATTCTCCGGATGCCACTCCCCAATGCCGAATTCGTATTTCTTGCAGCATGCCAGACTGCCAAAGGAGATGGAGAGTTGGTCAATGAATCGTTTCATTTGGGGGGCGCGTTCATAGCTGCTGGGTTTCAAGGAGCCATTGCAACCATGTGGTCTATGTGTGACGAAGACGGACCAATTGTCGCGGACATTGTATATAGCCATTTATTCGGCAGTGGGCAACGTCCTCGAGCATCGGATGCTGCGAAAGCATTGCAGCTTGCTGTCAGGAATCTCCGTGATTCCGGAGTTCCGCACGAACGATGGGTGCCCTTCATTCACTTGGGGGTCTAGTCTGTAAGTAATAAGCATCCACTAGCAATGTCTGCGGACTCAGTCCTTTGATCAAGGTTCCCGCGTTTCTCGGCCGTGATAGAAGAAACCCATGCCCTCCATTTTTCTTGTAATTTTGGTTTAACGAAGTATGTGTACCTGTCATTGATACACCTCCTTCTTTGCGATTACTTGGGGGGGAAATGGCTCGATTGACACCTCTGCGCCTTCATGGTTATATGGGCGATACATGTCCGTTGTCTTCGGCGTTTCACCCCACCCTCGGGATACGCGAGAAACCTTTAGTTGAGCAGCTAGCTCCCCTTCAACCATCTACTTTCGCTGTAACGCTGCCGAGCTTGCAGTTCAACTGGATCTCATATCCTTCTGCTGTAACTTTGCAAGACTTTACAGTATAATTGGATACCCTCTGCTTCTGCTGTAACGTTGCTAAACTTGCAGTATAATTAGTCCATCTATTCTTTTGCTCCCAGGTTGCTAGACTTGGAGTAAGATTTAGACCTACGGTCTTGGAATTGGTGAAACCATCATTCAAGTTCCTAATATCTTGGTGCAATCTCGGTTTACTGATTATATAAGGGTTCCTGAACTCAAATATATTCATTCTTGGGTTACATTCGTGCAATACCAATTGCTCACTCATACACGTGTTACGTTTACCACTAGTAACCCGCGTAGACCCTGTTTCTCTTCCAACCTTCTCTCACTCGATGAGGCCGGTTTCCCGATGGACATGGACACTATTGACATTATAGACAGGCATTTCACGGCACACACATCGACAGATGGCACTGAACTTCGTGGCCGGAGCTCCAGAGGCGAATGGGGTCTAGCCAGTGCCGCCCGCCCGAACAGAGAGGGCACGAAAAGTCAAAACGAAGAGAGAAATCCATAAATTTACACACCTTGCAGGATGCAGCCGTGATCTGACACACCTCCCTAGTCTCTTATAAACAGACGCTACAACAATATGGGTGCTCGTACCTCGCATGTTGTAACACCTCCCTGCAATTCTCGGCCAACGTGGCAGTCACCCGGAGGAGCGTCGTTCTGTTCTGTCCAATCCAGGTTCCGTGATCAAGTTACGCAGCACCCACCCCGGAGCTCCGACTTGCCTTGCCACGTCCGCTCGCGATGATACGACACGTGCTCTTTCTTTCTTTTTTATTTATTTATGTACCGGGTCGTGCAATTGGTGAATGGAGAATCAACGAGTAAACCCGCACTGTCTAAGCAAAAATGTCAACATCGGTGGTGAACCGAATCCCGACCTATGGACAGACATATCTCGGACATCGACCAATTAATTACGCGTACCAGGGATACAACCACAACATAACATAACATCGAAAACACGAAAGCAAAACACGAAAACACTACAACAATATCTACACCTCCACATCCACCTCGTCGCGTGCGCACGAAGACGCGAGCTACGTCCTGCGCCCGGCATTGGCATGGGCGGCACGGTCCATCAGCTCCCGCACCGCGCGCTCCGAGTCCGCGTCCGCGTCCGCGTCGCGCGCTGGGGGTTTCGGATTCGGATTCGGATGCGGAGGGTGCGGAGGCGTGGACGTGAACACAGGTAACCCAATCCCGGCCGGAGGCGTGAGGTCGAGCGGCGAGATCGACGGGTGTGTTGGTGCACGACGCGCGTGAGAAGGACCGGCCGCGGGGAGCATGACGGTCGGGAAGAGCGGCGTCGCGAGGTCCATCGAGCGCTCGCCGTCTTCGTCTAGATCCTCGAGCAGGTTCGCGTGGGCCTACATTTCATTTCAAAAAAAGCATAAGCCACGGGGAATAGCGCTTACCGGTGCGATTTGCTCGTCGCGCAGATGATCTTCTGCCCGGACGTGCTGAATCTGCGCCAAGAGAAGCGCCTTCTCGACACGCAGCCCCTCGATCGACGCGCCCAGCGCGGCGATCTCGGCCGCCATCATGGCGCGCAGGGCGGCCGAGTCGGATTCGGGGGGGACGGGGGCGCTCCGAGCGCGGGGGGGATCAGGATCAGGGGTGCGCCTGCGGAGGGGATCGGGCCGGATTGTCGCGTCGGGGTCCGCTGCGGCGGGCGGGGGCGGGGGTGGGGGTGGTGCGGGTGGACGGTGCGCGGCGGGCGAGCGCGATTGGCGGCGGGAGCGGGAACGGGCACGGGAGGGGCGGCGCGGGCGGGGAGCGGTGGTGGATTCAGAATGCCCGGCGGGGCGCGCGCTGTCGTCCGAATTCGACGAGCGCGCACGCGGATGGCGTGTGTCAGATGGGGCGGCGCGTCGCGTGGCTGCGAGGCGCGCGTGCTGGAGCTGTCGGAAATTATTAACGCGGTCGGGCGCGCAGCGGGAGGGTGCTTACGCGCACAGCCAGCTGCGCGACCTCTTCCTCGAGGACCGCATTCGAACGGGCGGCATTCGCGTCCGGGGCAGGTATAGGCGGGGGCGACGGGGGGAGCGGGGGGATGGCCCGGGGCGGGTGCGCGTGGGCGACGCACTCCGCGAGCTCGGCCTCCCGGCGCGCGAGCTGCGCCTCGAGGAGCGCGATGCGCGCGCGCGCGGCCGTGCGCGTCTCGGCGTGCGCGCGGCGTTCGGCCGCCAACGAGCCGCGCAGGAAGACGATCATCCCGGACGCGTAGGCCCACAGGCCGTCCTCGGACGCGAGGCCGGAGAGATCGGTTGGCATGGCGTGGAGCGGCTCTGCATGGATTTAGGGTGGGCGCGGTTGTATTGTGAGTGAGTGGCGCGACGCACCCAGGAGCCGGGGGATCTTGATGCGGCTGTGCGCCCACGCGGTGAAATCGTCCGTGGACGATTCAACTGGAATATGTTCAAAATGAATGAATGAGATGGGAGCGCCGCGTACTTTTCTCGGCCAGCTGGATGACGGCGTCGCGCAGATCGTCACGCTCGATCTCCGCCACTTTTACAATGTCCAGGTACCGCATTAGGGTGTCGTGGAGGCGCTCCTTGTCTCTGATCTCCGCGCTCAGCTCCGAGGCGTGGAGCGCTTGCACGGCGTCGATCGTGTCCAGCGCCATCGCGAGCCGCGAGTTCGCGCCGACCGCCTGCGCCCGGTGCGCCTCCAGCAATATTCGAAGGGCCTGGATCTGTGGTTGTCAGAAGGGAGTCGAGGTGAGTAGAGGGGCAATGACATGCTTCGGCGTCCTTTTCTGCGATGAGGGTGTCCTTCCGTCGGGAGCCCATCCTGTCGTTTGACGTGCAAAACGCGATATTGGACAAGTGGAGGATAGGGGAATAAAAATACAACGGTGCGTTGAAAAACCGCCGGTGAGCTAGCCGCGTCCAGAATTCATGGACGTTGTGTGCAAGTGCGTGACATCACGCCATGTGATGTCACTATGATGGCCCGGCTAGATAGGATGATAAGATAAGACCCCGATGAGATAATGTCGACTGGAAGATATGTATCATGCCTACTCCGGATCACATATCCCGCGAAAATACGGTTTTGACCTGTCGCACATTTCGTTCTCATTCATAAAAGCTGCCTCGTAATTGGTTCCGCAGAAGAGACACGAAGGCGGCTTGGGAATGAACCCCCCAGGTTCAAGTTGACGGTGCACCCGGATCAGGCAACGTCCATGATGATATCATCACCCCTGATTGACTTCAGCCTCACTAACCAGCGAAAATCCATCAGATGCCGGTCTTAAGGCTCTCGTCGGGCGTGATAATCTATCTGCTCAACTTTCAAACTGAACCGAGTGGCTTGAGGAGATCAAAAGGTCGAGGCCTTGGGGGTGCTTGCGCGACATTAGGCCGAGTCCGGGGATTACATAGATACTTTCTCCGATGCGAGGATGCATATCATGAATGCTATGATCCAATTTCGTCCTGCTGCGCACGGATCGTCTCTCTTGGTGAGAATACGACCGCCCCTCCTCTCAACTGCGCAAAACGGCTCGACACTATTATCACGATATCACATAATACATCCACACTCAAAGAAACGCGACTCGCCACGTCCAAAATTCCCAACGCTCTTCCCCATAAAAGAGGGAAAATATTCCTCTTTGTGGGGGTCGGCCACCGCAAAATGTACATGTAAATGTGGCCCGTGTCGAAATGGCGCACTTCAATTCTGGGTCGCGGGTTACTCCGTGTCGAATTGAGCGAGATAGTACAGTATACGAATGGTAAATAATGCTGCGTGAATGTCGTGGTTGGGACGTGTGGCGTTACGGAGCCCGCCCGGCACGCAATTTCCGTTCCGGCCTCGGACAATAGAGGGTGGGTTTAAATTTTGTGCCATGGAAATCGTGCGAGCCGTTGCGGTTCATGCCCTCCATAGCAGTTCATCGGCCCTCATACTCTTTCGGCTGAGCGCACCTCCCAGCGTCCGATATTCATTCGATTCCGAAGCGGTTAGTGCGCATTCCACCAAGGCGGGACCATCTCGCCACCCCGCACCCGCATCGAGCAGTATGACACGAAGTGAATGGGTCTCATGATATGTATTCTTGAGGCTGTATCGTAGTCTTCCTGGTATGCATGGAATTGAGGCAGGTTTCCCAAGAGTGTGGATGGCACATCAGTCCGTTGAGATCAGGGTACACCAGAGTGAGATTGGTTTCTCAGAGACCGTCAGCACCACAACTTCTGTGCATTCACCGTGATCAGGAAAAGCCTCCTTTGGTAATATTCCGGGAATACCTCTAATTCGGTCCGAATTAGACTGAATATCTTTGCTTTGGTTGATTACCTTCCTAGTAACGTTGCTATCTAGTTGCCTCCAACTTGGAGGGAAATTACCATTGATTACCTGCAGTTTGGGTTCATTTTCGTAGCTATTGGCTTCATAATTACTCGGTGTATTGGACTAGGACACACTATATTGATGGTGTAATAGTATACAAACAATAACTACGCTCATTACCACCGATATCTACATCCCAGCTAAATTGGCACTCACCCGCACTTGTCAAGTAGCTTCATCGTTCGCGATGCCTGTGCAGATAGAAGTCATCAGTGTCGAACAGCACTACACACGGGATCGGCGTCAGGGACCAAGAGTATGCAACGAACAGTTGACTCATGGGTCCGTGGGGGTCGTACAGTTTATCATTGCTCATGGTCGCACGGGGCAGGAGACCGAGAGCTAGACATAAGTACCTGAATTACACAGGAATGACGGACTCACCCAGAATTCTATGATGGGGAATAAAGCAACGTGGCGGGACAGAAGGACTAGGTCGGCATAAGATCTCGGAGCAATGAGCGGGTGAACAGAAGAATAAACCCGAAGAATTTGAGACTCAGGGACCACGCACCCCCCTTGCTGGGAACCAAGGGTAATTAGAAACCCAGAAGATAAGCACCACGTACCATCAACAGCATTGCACTGGCATGAACTATGAAACAACAAACAATGGTTATATGAAATATACGAGTAAGGACAATGGCACGACGTACCATGCTCACACGCCGCACTGCGGGCGCCCTCTTCTCGCCTACAACCTATCGAGTGGCACCTGGAACAAGGTCTGGGAACCAGTACTATCTATGTTCAGCACCAGAGCTTGGTGGTTTAGTTGTCGCTGTCAACTCGTCGTATGACCCATAGTAGGACACCAGGTATCGTCGTCAGTAAGTCGTGGAAATGTATAAGGAACGTACCTAGGGTGGCTGGGGGGGCTATCTCGTGGAGAAAGGGGTGGCACGGCGAAGTAGGAGCGAGAAAACAGGGAGAAGAACAACGAGATGGTGGTGGAAGGAAAGAAAGGCGCGATGACAGCGAGATCAATCAACCATCAAAACGAACCACCTCTCAGCGCACGTGATGGTTTCATCGTTTGATCCGACGGGCGGATTGGCGGCCCGCTTGGCTAGGGACTTAAAAGAACAAACACTTGTACGTCCTTACTCTTGATTCTCTTGGAACCTTCCGCTCAAGTTCCAATTATTCAAGTAGCTAACATGAACCGGGCTTTCCCATTAATAAATTTGATTTTTTTTGGTTGACGAAAATTTACGACGTCTCCGTCAGGTTGCATCAAGGTCATCCAAGGTTATTTAAGACCTGTCAATACCTTGATTCTACATAGGCCAATCAAGAATATACTGCCAACCACGGATACTTGAGGAAATTGGCCCCAATTGCCTCAAATTGGCCTTTTTCGGAACGCAGGAAGGAAATTTCCCCAAATTAGAGGCAATTTTCCTACGGAGGTTTTTCCTGATGACATTCATTGGGTTCAACGAGTCTGTTGCGGGGCCGAATTCACAGCACACTGCACAGTACATTCCCATAGTGAACCAGCGCGTCCTCATGGTCACATGACCGTGTAGTATCAGGGACTATGAACCTGTGGGAAGGACTATGGGTCATATATAATGGATGTATGAAATGTAATGGCAGCTGATGGCAGGCGATGGAATCAAACATAATTTATTTTTGTCTAATGTCGTCCTTCATAGGGCCTAGGTAGCGACGTAGGACCTAGGTAGTATTACACGGCACGGTCCGAATAACGAACGCCGGGGGCATGTGAAATCGGCCAGATGATTGACGGTGATTGAAGGTGATTGAAGGCGACGATCTCCATCAAGTATCACGGGCGGTGCTGGGTCATCAGAGCATCCTGAGTGCATTTCCCCGCGCGCTCTGCTCAATCCCCTCTGAATCGTGATTCTTGCGAGGCGAAAGTGAGGCAGCCTAGGTGCAGCATTGACCGAAGTGCGGGAAACACTTGAAAAGGGGACTGAAGGTAAAGTATCCTTCGCCAGTTGCTCAAATCATCATCAGAACATTGCACGAATACCACATGCCTCGGGGACGACGGAAAGACGGAAGCGTGCGAGCGTATTTGGTTTGGAGATTTGAATTGTCCTGGCTCGGAGCTAATCCGCCGGCCTGGGAAGGGGAAAGATAGGGAAAGATTACGTCGGCGCCTTCTTCGTTCTCTTCCGCGTCGTGTGGAAACAAACCATGACGGATCTGCAACCGGCGAAGCCCGTGTGAGACCCACAGTGTCCGATCCACTTCCACCTGCGTTCAGGATATTTAGTAGGAAGGTCAGGGAGCGCAGACAACGCAACCCCTCCAACCGCCGGGGTGCAATTAAATTCGCGACTATAAGTAAATCCGGCGGCCCGCAACTTGAACCACATGGTATCAGCTGTGTCATCAGATATCGGAGATTGCCCGCCGCCGCGTGATGGGAATTCAAAAATATTGAAGGGTGGTTCGGTTCGACTGGCGCCCTCACGAGCCGAATACATCCAGCACGGCGCCCCATCTGCCAGCGATGCGTACCAGTGACACATCTTCTGCGGTACCTGCCCTCACCGGTCGCCGGCACGATTGCTATACCTGGCGCCCCACTGTGGATAGTAAAGGCACTACATATGAGTGCTTAGGCACTAACATATGGTTTTGGGCACTAATATATAGTGCTTCGGGAAATAGTACTTTTTTATACACTTCAAATTAGTGCCTCAAAGGCACTCATTTCGGACGCACTTCAAATTAGTGCCTTGAAGGCACTCATTCCCAAATGCACTCCAAAATAGTGTTTCCAAGGCACTAATTTCGAATGCACTTCATATTAGTGCGTAACAGTTTTTCTTATCTTATCTTCCCCAGATCGGGTCCATGATCCGTTAGCGTGGTTGTGATAGCGGCAATCACCGATCTGGTGGCCGTATTTGGCCTGTCTCGTGTCGCGACTTCGTCTTCACTCCACCGCTGTACTTGCCCTACTCAATCCACCAAATCCTGGGTCATTGTGTCCGCAACTCCTGAACATCCACCAGCAGCATCAGCAATACCGACCGAGGCATCACTTTGATTGTATGTATCTTCCCCCGTGCAGTTTGTGACGGATCCTTCTCGCTCAAGAAAGCAAAATAAAGCATCTGTGTAAATCCTATCATATGAGGGGTTAGGCTGGGTTGCTAAACACCATTTATAGCTGATAATTCCAACCATGAGCGGAGGAAAAAAGAAGATTTGTCACTGTAAACCGACCTGTGGAAAGCTCCGTGCGCAACGCACCCGACGTCGTCATTACAAAAGGACAAACACCGCTGAACAAGCGCCATCCAAATCGGTATCATCTGATGTTGAAATGGATCCCTTTATGTCGTCCGTTCCATCCACAAATCCACCTCCAATTTCGCAATCTTCATTTGATGCTTCCTCCGACAATAATTCCGATGTCTCTGATATCATAATGGAAGCAGAAAGTGACTCTGTGGTGGAATCTTTCGATGATTCGGCCTCCCATATCTCCGATATTTCAATTGACTCCGACTCTTCTTCGTGCTCGCTGCAGGAAGCAGATTTTATTGACAGTGAAGATTGGGTGAAGTTTGACGAGGAGCTGGACAGTGACATCCCCAAAACCTTGGAAGAAATGCAGCAAGAATTAGATGAGATGGTATTCCCTGAGGAGGAGCAAACATTGTGGGAGATACGTATGTGTCATGTTTCCCCTGTTTGCATGCCCAACTCATCTTTGCTGCAGGGAACAATATCTTGACAGATGCAGATCGGGATAATGTCCGTGCATTTAAACTGCAACTTGCCTCTGGAATGTCCAGATCCGCATTTGCGCAAATGCGATATGCTTTTCGCCACCAACTCGAAATTTCCTCTCACTGGGCGATGATCCATCGCATTGCCATCCTCGCTCGTGTACAACCCGATTGGTATAATTGCTGCCCCAACTCTTGCCTTGCATATACCGGTCACTATGCAGATCTCACCCATTGCTGTTTCTGCGCTGAGCCATGCTTCACCCCAACCAATAAACCACGCCGTCTGTTTTGCTATCTCCCCGTCATCCCCCGTCTGCAGGCCTTCTTTTCCAATCCATTGACTCCCTCCTCTACCGCCATAACTACAAACACCGTCCCGGCGAAATATCGGACGTTTTTGATGGTTTACATTACCGAAATCTATGCCGCACCAAAGTCACCGTCGATGACCGTGAACTCCCTCACTGTTACTTCTTGGGCAAGTACGATGTTGCCCTTCGCATCTGCCTCGATTCGTACCTTCTCTTCGATTGCAAATGGAAGGGTCCCTCAGCCACGCCGATTCTCCTCAAAAATTATTGCATTCGGCCGGAAATTTGCACTCAACTTAAACCGTTGATGTGTGCAGGTGTCATCTCCGGCCCCAACACTCCGAAAGATCCCGGCAGCTATCTCGTCCCATTTGAAGAAGAATGTGTCAAGCTCGCGATTGGTGTGCCCACTTACAACTGCATCACCAATGAAGTGTTCAACTTCCACGTGTACAACATCTTTGGCATGGGTGACATGATTGAGATGTTGAACGTCAAGGGGCATAACGGTTTCTGTCCTTGTCGTTCATGCAAAATCAAGGGGGTGAGGAATGTGTCAGGAGGAGACACAATATATTACATCCCACTCACACACCCACACATTCCTGGAGAACACCCTCGCTCGTGGAATCCCCGTAACCTCCCCCTACGCACTCATAGTGATTGGCCTGATCTCGTGATTGAGTTGAAAGACCTACGCCTCAAGAAAGACAAGCATAATCTCATGTTTGACCAGGGTATCAAGGGTCTCCCAGCACTCGGGCGAGTAGGGTGTCTGGATCTTGCGCGATGAAACACTGACTATCTGAACAAGGGTGAAAGGAAGCCAATGTATATCAATGCTTTAGAGCACCAAAATACACTAAACCACTCCAAACACACTAATCCAAACAATAAACGTGCGAGTACGGGGTCTAACCAAGTATTAGGTTAATGGTTGGGCTAAAACTATGTAATAGTTACTTTTGAGAAAGTAATGGTAACGATCCAAATAGCTGATCTAGTGACTCTGACGAGATCTAGAGATAGCCAAGAGGGTTTTATGCGACAGAGGTGGTGGAGTAGGTCCTAAGACTTTGTTATCCGTTCAGTGTTTTCGATATTCCTTATAATGTTCCGTGTTCTATCAATCTGTTTGCCTGTTATCCTTATGAAACCCGATATGACCCCATATGATTCTGGTTCTCTTAAGGTTCTGGCGTTTAAAACAGATATGATCCAACAACCAACAATATATTGACCGAGAATAACAGCAAGAACAAACAAGTTCCTAATGGTACCCCGAATGAATACAAGACTTCCTCTGATGACAATACCAGCAATGCTGTGTACGTCTAGCAAAGAAGGGGTGGATTCACTGGCTTTCCACTCGAAACCTGCCTGTATTTATACAAGAATTATACATCACATGATAAAAGGAATAAATAATACAATCAGCTCATTCTGGTATTACGGATAAACGGGCCCAGCTATTTAAAGACCCCTGTATCATGAGGCGTGGATGAACAGTTAAATAAGAGCTCTATCCCGAGAGCCAGACATCTATCTTTCTGTTTTAGGGTATTGCCATCATATCTTGATGGTCTTGATATCTTTGGACGTGCCAAACATGGTTCGTCCGGGTAAATTGTGGTAGAGATTGCCCGGGCCGACCAGCTGAGACCAATGGTTGTTAATAGACTGGTTGACCTGTATCTCCTGCCTGATGACACCTTTATTGCCCAATATGTCCCGCGGTCAAAGCGTTGATAGGGAGAATTCCGGTATCTAATCTGTCGGCTATCTCCAGATATCCGGCCCGAATGCCTCACTTGACAGGTTTTCCTGCAAACGCGATCCCCAACGTTCCCCTGACGCGTCCTTCTACGTATTTATGGTCTGAATGGATAATGTGTGTTATGTCCTTGATATATGGCGCACAATATGCGTCCCAATTCGTTCGAATGGTTGGATTTGTACTTTTCGAGAAAGTTCACCGTAGCCTAATAAGTCGTTGACCCTCGTGGTATCGGTGACTTAATAGGTCTTTACAGTGAACCTCACTTCGATGCTCCTTTAGCCAACAGTACGGACCTCACTATGGCTCTTAATGGGCAAGATATCTAATAAACACTTGTTATACTTTGGTAAGTATAACAAGAACACTAAAATTGATAAATTTCACGCATTGGCAATTTGCATGCTTATCAGTGATCCTTTCCTTGGGATATCATGCACATTTTCTTTGAAAACATCATCCGGATCCTCGTCAATCTATGGAGTGGGAAATTCAAAAATCTCGATGTAGGGACGGAGGATTATGAGATCCCAGTGAATGTGTGGGATGAAATATGGCGGGAAACAGCGGAAGGGATGCGGGATATTCCTGCAGATTTCATTCGTTCCATGGGCAACGGGCCGGGTAGCTTCACGGTCGAGGCATGGTGCTTTTGGTTCACTTATCTGGCCCCTATTCTCCTGAAAGGCCGATTCAATCATCCCAAATACCACCAGCACCTCTGCAACTTTTCCGACATCATCAAAACTTGCATTAACTTCACGCTCACACACGCTCAAATCGAAACTCTCAGGGACCATATCATTACTTGGGTCGAAACTTACGAACGGTAAGCTCTTTTCAGGCCCACTGTTGAAGCCACCATTAATTTCTTTTAGTTTCTACTATCAATATGCCGAAGAGCGGCTCTCTGCTTGTCCATTGGTGATCCATGGTCTCCTATATGTCCCAGACGACATCCTTTTCTGTGGTCCCAGCTGGACCACCTGGACATTCTGGATGGAGCGCTACTGCGGCTTTCTGAAGCGCGCTCTCAGTTCCAAAACTTCGCCCTGGGCAAATCTCAACAATATTGTCCTTCACAGAGCTTATCTGGAGCAGTTGGAAGCTCTCTATGATCTCACGGATGAACTAGCATCCCCCAACCAGCGTACGAATGGATTGTCTTCTTCGGAATTCCAGTATGAGCATTGTAAGCAATACACCTCTGCCATTCCTGAATCCTGCCCATCTCATCTTAACCACAGATCCCCAAACTATCCTGCGTCTTCCATGCCAAAAGACTTATGCTCCTGATGTTTCCCTCCGGCGCAAAATCACTGTTTATTTTGCTGCTCTCCTTGGTAAAACTATTCGTGAGATTGAGCCTCAACTCCCAGAGGTCACGGCACGATGGGGAAAAGTCAGAATTGTGGACGGTGACTCCATTGCTTCCGCATGGGTCCTTGCAAGACGGAACGAGGCAGCCAGGAACACCTCTGTCACTCGGGTGAGTGTTCAGTGTTCCTCCTGTGCATCATCATTGAAACAGGGATTGATTAGTATGTCATCCAGGTGAATAAATCCGGCAGCTGGATTCCTCAAACATGTTACGGTCGACTGGATGAAATCGTGATTTGCAAGATTCCACCGGAAATAGGAAACTATGGGGAAATTTCAGGGACCAAGTCTGATTACTAACAGTGATCACACCTTACAAGACTGGAGGAAAGGATGCCCCTCGGGATTGTGTTCCACTCTCAGCCTCTTGACACAAATCGTTGCTGACATTCAGAGTATCATGGCGGTTGTGGGCCGGATCCAAAGTCAGGGGAAATGGTATATAGTAGACCGAACCGGCGGAATGGTTCGACCGGAGTTCCTACCAGGAGACGAGGGGGACGCGGAGGATGAATAGAATCCCCCATATATCTGTTTTTTTTTCCAATGATGTCTACTCTCTGATGTGAATGTTTAAGGCTTGAATTACCGGTGATTTTCCGCCGGTGAATGCACCTCTTCTCCTAGAAAGCCGCCGATTGAAACAAAGAAGGGCGGATCCAAGCCCAAGTCCAGTGCTAAACCAAAGAAGGGAAACTCCTCCAAGGCCACTGAACCCAAAGTAAGTTTCATCAGAATCAGTTGTTACGCGGATCTTGACCATTCTCCTCGAAAGAAGTCAGGAAATCCCAACACGAAGTCGAAACCAAGCAAGAAAAAGAAATCTGTAGCTTCGGATTCAGCAGATCACGATGAGCCAGGCTCGAGGCGTTACGGGACTAGAAGCACTACCAAGGATGTGGTTGTTGAAGTGTAATAACCACCCCCCCTAGATTCTGTAGTCCTTACCGTATTCATTTTCTGAGGGATCCGAGAATCGGCCCCGCAACATCAATTCAATTGGGTCCCAATCATGGGGGGTCCCATGAATAAATCCAGGGAAAATCCTGGAGACAGATATATATTGAAAATGAATTTCTGTTGCCTTTGTACGTCGAAATTTGTCGCCCTGAACATCTGGCTCAAAAGTTCGACACGCGCCATTAGATTTGATCGGATTATGTAAGTCCATCAAACTCCACTCTTCTCCTCCCACCTTCATCGTCGTGTTCTCTTCCGTCCGTTCTCCGCATTTGGGGAAGCTGGTACCACCTAGGGCGACAATATACATGTTCTAACACACAATAGGTCCACTTTTATCGCGATTAGAGACCCATTTGGCACATCAACACGCACAGACAAGATTTCGGCATTTTCCACCAACAAGGCCACATCACACTCGCAAGACGCGTCCAGATCCGCCGTAAATACTCTGGAATCATTGTAAGTCCTTCACTGTATCCCCACGGACCCTTTTCTCGAGCTGCTGTGGCCGACTGGGCTCACACCAGGGACCTCGGCCGGGCAGGTTTGGAGACGGGCTCTGGGCGGGATTATCATGGAGGTGTTCAGACGCTAACGGTCTTCTATCTTTCTGCTAGTTATTCTCAAGTCCCTGTCCACCGTCTGACTTGGTCCGTGGAGGGAATTGAGTTTGTCCTCCACACTCCGTGTCCTTACTTACCTTCACATCCAGCTTTTATTTTCCATGCACAAGCCTGAATCTGACGACGAGTGAGACATGCACATGTATAGGTGAATCCTTTGTTACTCTTTCATCCGACCCTCCCGCTCTATTTCCAGTCACCCCATCCTTCCTCGCCGTATGCGCGCCTTCTGACCATCATCATGCAATCAGAAGTCTCGGCCGACTTCTCCACGATCAGCGCGTATTTGCTCTTCGAAGCAGGGAAATCATACATCGACGGTGCATCTCATCTTCACTTGAGTTGATTTCGGTTCCCGGGAGCGACCCCGCTCACGTCTTGCCCTCCCATGCGCGGTGGCGCGTAGCGCTGCCCTCCCTTCCTTGTCGAGTCGTGGACCACCTTCCATTCCGCTTCTCGTCCTTTTTTTTCTTGTCTTTTTTTCGAGTTCCTTGGGTGTCCTGCGAGGTCGTGCGCAACAGCGGCTCGCTGCGCTGCCCTCGATTCTCTGTCGAGTTATTTGGACGTCCCGCGAGCGTCGGCGCTTAGTCACGAGGGCCGCATCCATTGGACTTCGCCGGTCGGGCCTTGCGACTCTTGCGTGTCAGCACGCTGCGCCGACTTCCCCACTTTTTCTTTTGATTTCTGGTCTTCCCGCGAGCAAAGCCCTCGGGCTTTGGCTTCTTGTGCTCTTCGTGCGCATCGGCGGCGCGTTTCGCCCTCAACTTCTGTCGATTTATACGTACGTCCCGCGATCGGTCCTGCCGCCCTCGTGACTCGTGCGCGGCGGTGGTGTGCAGCGCTTCATTTCGATTTTTGTCTGCGTGCACATCGGTGGCGCGGCGCGCCGCCCTGGATTCAGTTTCGAGTTCTATGGACTTCCCCCAAGTGGCTGTTCGGGGCTCGTGACTTGTGCGTGCCGCAGTGCCACCCCTCCAAATTTTGTTTCGAGTCTTTAGGCCTTAGCTTGTGATGCCCAGCGTGCGCGCCGGCAGCACGCAGCGCTGTCTCTCTAAATTTTATTTTTATTTGCATGTCCTTCGGGCCTTGTACAATTGCGCTGACATGGCCATCGTGCGCGGCGGCGCCTTCGCTTTTAATTCGAATTTTGGACGTCCCCTGATCGGCTGCACCTCGTGTGCGTCGGCCTCGAAGCATAGGTGCGTTACGAGTTGATTCAATCGTTCCAAATATGCCTTGCAGCCCTAGATGGTTCAAGCTTCTTGCATTTCTTCGGTCCACTGAATGCTTGCTGTTGTTTTTACTGATTCCGCGTTCCCGGGAATGCACTCCGGGAGCTTACACGACCCATGCCTTGCATTCTGCGCCATGGGAGTCGGCGCGAAGATTTCATTGTATTTTTGGAGGCCTCGAGAACCGACCCCGCGCTGCGCCCAATTTTGTGCCACCTGTTTTGAGCTAGCCTTATTGGGTGTTCCCATGGAGTGTCGCTGCCACCATTGACCTCAGCAGCTCGCAGCGCAGCGCTCAAGGTATTTTCCTGTTCCTTCGTGTTCACGCAAGAGGTCATGAATCCCGCTCCGCTTTCCGTTTCCTTCTCACGGTATGTCATGGTCCCGCGAGTACCGTTTTTTTTTTTCGCTGCGGCCGCACTCATCAACGTCAACCTTTTAACTACAAAATTGTTGAATTTCTCTGCCACTGCGCGGCGCCGTTCCAATCCGAGTTCGTTTGCATTCTATATATTCATCTCATATTCCTGACTTGTTTCCCCACGTGCATTCATTCTTTTATTCCGCTGCGGGGCGCTGATTCGAACCAAATTCAAGGTACGTTCCCAGTTCATTCAAGAATCTGACTTGTAACACGAGATATTTCAATCTTCTTTGCCGCGCGGCCTTCAAGATAGGATCCCATTCAGTCGGTCCGAGGCGCAAGATCCAGTGCGTTATCATTTCCTTTACTTCGTCCGTCTCCTGATAAATCCTCGAAGCTGTGCCCTTCATATTCATATCCAAGGTCTGACTCTTTCGAACCCGCTGCGTTTCGAACAAAACCTTAGCTTGCTTCCTGCCACCACCGCTTGCTATTCTGCATTCTGTCGTTCGAAGGTGAGTTTTGATTCTTTTGGCCCCGACCTTTCTGAGTCAACTCCCTATACTTTGACTGCAAAATGCTCACCTAACAAAACACCGATATATCCTCCTCCTCCTCCTCCGACAATCTCCTGAATTCCATCTCAGAGGCGAGTCGACATCATCTTCATGTAGATTGCTGTTTCGACTCATTCTGATGTTCTGATGAGGTCCATGAATCACTGTTCTGCCCACACCGTACTGGTGAGTTCTTCTAACCTTGTCGTTTCAATTTACTCACCGACACTTGTGGAGGCTACCGCTTCCAATCTCGACAGATCACGCCACGGTAATTATCCATGTAATTATCCGAGTAAGTTATCTCCTCAAGCAGTCTTCCCTTAGTGATATGGCGGGTCGTTGCAGTCGATTGTGACCCACGCGGCACATCAGAGGCCTGGATATAGTCAGTAGTACAGCCTGGTATGTATATCTGTTTAATATACACCGTTTGAACCAAGAACGAACTGGGGTACCCAAAATAAGTGCCTCGGAGCACTACAAATTAGTGCCCCGAAGCACTTCATTATAGTACCTTGAAGCACTAAAAGTTGGCAAAAAGCACTACATATAAGGGAAAAAATGGCCAAAGGTACTATATATTAGTGCTTTGGGGTACTAAAATTCCATGCACAGGTACTAATTTCAAGTGCCTCAGGGCACTAATTTCCCCTTGTGTCAGAGCACTAATATGAAGTGCGTCTGCTGTCCACAGTGGCGCCCGATGAACGCTGTCTGAAAATGTTGGGCTGATGCCATTGATTGGCCGCGATCCGCGATGAAATGTACCCCGGTCATCCATGGACCGCAGATTATGCGTGTATCACTGTATGCACTAATAATGGGATTCAACGCGCGCTCCGACGGCGGCCGAGGAAGATACACCAGCGCCGACGGGGAGAAGGCACTCACTGCCTCGATGCTGTATCACTATCACGCAACCCGTAGATTATGCATTTTCGCTCATGCGTTTACCTCACTTTGCTGGCCAATTCTGTGGATAGTCCTACAGCTCTCCGCGCTGCGCAGTTAAGCTCAGCCCCTTTCGCGGGATTCGTCAGTAAATCTTAATCAACTGCACCGTGGCACGCACCCCGAGCTGGGCCGCACGGAAGGCAAGCCGATGAGAAATCCCGCTTCCATACAGGTGCGATTAGCATAAATATGGCACTTGTCCCATTTATCCTCACCCTTCGTGAACAGTCGAATATTCGGGATGAAGGAAGGGAAATAATCTGGTGTTATTTCTTTTGTTGCTCTCGAGGACCTGAGCATTCGGTAAAATACGGACTCCCCAAATGATGCAGTGAACGTCGACATGCAACAGAGATTTCGAATTGGCGGGTAGATGCCGGAGATTGCGGTTGGCTAGCCACGCGCTCCGAATTCAATGAAGATTGCTCACCAGTCTCCGCGACCAAACCGGACGAGAGGGATGTCAATGCCAGCGTCATGTTGGAGCGCCCCAGGACGAACAAGTAAAAATCAGTGCAGCATTGATTCCGGGTCAACGATGATGTGGATGGAGATGGGCGGACGAACAGGTGAGTGACAGACAGACAGGCTTTGAGCAAACGGGACAATGGAATAGAATAGAAATCAACAGCCCAAACCCAGCCTCTGTAGACATATCACAGATGTATTCATTTTGTTCTGGGGAGAGTAAATCAGGTTGTGGAATGTGATGAAAGTCGGACCGATGAATACAGTGACGGCCCCAGCCATCGATGGACGCAAGTCAAACCGAACGATCATTCACGTGTAACGGCCTATCACGGTTGGGATGAGGGTATCAGCAGATGCAATCAGTCAGGTACTGCCCTAGCACGCAGTTACTACCTAGCGTGGATCCCGGTACATAGGTCGTGAACATTGGTTGGAAGTCTCTAGATAGCAAGCAAGCCAGCATGCTGACTGGCCCGGAAGAATTGTACATAGGTCATGAACATTGGTTGGGAAGTCTTTAGATAGCAACACTGGGGGCAAAAGCCAACTCATGTGGACTCCAGATGAGTTTCACTCATGTGGTCCAGAGGTAATGATCTACCAAACAAAAGATGTGTGACATTTTGACAATGGTTCTTTACCAGACAAAGGAGGGACAAAGGATAGACAAAGGACGGACAAAGGGCAGGTCCGGATTCCTGGGTGCTGGAAATCCGGACCTGCCCTTTGTCCTCAGTGATAGTCAAGGGAAAGTATATTGGGGAAAATATAGTCAATTACTGGTGATCCTCCGTTGTTTCCTAACTGCCGAATAGGACGTTCAAAGAAACATTTGCCCTGCGAGACGTTGGGTTGAATTGGAGCGCGGCGTTGACAGAGGTCCGTTGAATGACGCAGAGAACGTATTTCGAGAGGACACGCACGGCACGTCAAACTGCAGATTACACAGAGCTCTGACGTTTATCCTTGAAATTTGGTGGCAACACCCAATCTTCAATCTTCGCGCGGCGAGAAATAGGACATCGCATAATGGTCGGGGACACCGAGGACCAATCACTTTGGTCGGCTATAAATCTACCAGCGACCATGGTGTTTGGACGCAGCGAGATTCGCTGGCGCCCTGGATACAGTTCGCCGGTCGAATTCTTGAACTTGTGTAAAATAATTCGGCCCGGAAAAATACCGCAGATCTGAGGCAGAACCGGGGGAAAACATCCACATAATCTTCTTCAGTGTCCAATTTGGAAGGGCGGGCAGGATACCGCGATAAACAAGACGGTTTGAAGATGGATCGTGGTGGTGCAAGTCAAGGCGCGGCAACTTGAGAACATGCCGAATGACTGATGATCAGTCAGCGCATCACGCAGTGACACAGCCTTTTTTCTCTTCTCGACCTCCATCTCAGTGCGTTTTTCTCCCTGTCCTCTATCATCCGCTGAAACTTGCCTAACAGATACTCACTCTAAAAAGATCTAACTGAATATGTCTGGTGCCAGAGGCTGTTTCAACTGTGGAGGCTGTGCGTTGTCGTTGTCGTCGTTGTCGTCCATCTCCCTTTCCTCGCTACATTCCCCAATTTGCCCTTCTTCCCGGCTATACCCATGTATTCTTTCTTTCCCGAGGCGTTGCTGACGATGCTTTGTGTTTCCTATGTCCATCCATCCTTTACGAAACTGCGGGCGTCATGTCGTGTCTTGCGGGGGCGAATATACTTTGTTTTCACCCAAAACTCCCCCATTATATGTCTCGATGCGGATCCCCGGCCTTGCCTTCAACATCTGACGATGTCGATGGTCTATGATCGCAGTCGGACACCAAGCGGCGACTTGTCCCAAAGCAGGAACGCCGACGTGGTAAATATCTCCCCAAATTTGGTCTGCGTTGGCTCGGACTCAGACCTGGCGATTCTAGCTATAACTGTGAGTATCCTGTACTCCGTCCCTCCGACCGGCGATATTGACCATGATACATCTACAGGCGGCCTCGAAGGCCACGTCTCACGCGATTGCACGATGGAGGCAAAGCCCAAGTCGTGCTATAAGTGTGGGCTCGAAGGCCACATCGTACGTCCTCTCCCCTGCAATTCCCTGCCTTCTAACGTCCATCTGCAGTCCCGCGACTGCCCCGACAACATAGGCGCAGGAGGCTTTTCCTCGGGAGGCGGCGGTGGAGGAGGCACCGAGTGCTACCGGTGCGGTAAGGTCGGGCACATCGCGCGCGCGTGCCCTGAGTCTGCGTGAGTCCTCCGTCCCCCATCGGGTGCTCTTGCTAAAAGCAATTCAAATTACAGTCCCGCTGGAGGCTCGTACTCCTCCGGCTACGGCGGGGGCGGTGCGTTCGGTGGCGGCGCGGCCAAGACGTGCTACACCTGCGGCGGTGTCGGTCATATGAGCCGCGACTGCGTGCAAGGTAGCAAGTGCTATAATTGTGGCGGCGTGGTGCGTCTTCTTTCCTGTCGCTCTTCTGCCTGCTCGATGCTAATCTTATTCGTCGCGCAGGGCCACATCAGCCGCGACTGCTCGCAGGCGCAGAAGCGCGCGTGTTATACTTGCGGGAGCGAGGGGTGCGTCTTCCATCCAAATTCCAACGTATAACTAATTGGCCACTGTTTTTTTTGCAGCCACATCTCGCGCGACTGCCCCGGCGTCGCGCCCGCTTAGCCTAGCTGTCGCGCCCTTACTTTGTTCCAAAGCAGTTTGTAACTTACCTACTGAGCGATCTATGTACGCTAAGAAAGAATGCTATGTTCCCCTTCGATATTTTTGTTTCATCCTCGCCTCTGGCTTTTACTGCAGGATGGAGGGAAAGGTGTGATACTATTTCGGACCAGTTTTAAGCATCTCGGCCTAACCCTCAATCGCTACAGGGAACCTACTCGAGCCAAACTATGTCAGAACCAGGGTATAAGAAGGATTCAAGGCCTAAGCTCCCAAATATCCCAACATTTGGGTTCACAGTGGATTTATTTTGGCCGACAGTCCGCATGGCGAAGTGGGCCGAACTAGTCAGTGGGCCACTTGCATAATACAAGGGGCTGTGATGTAGAAGGATTTGGTGCCCATAGGATGGAATATGACCTGTCGCGACACTGTATGTCAAATTTCGACGCCGAGTGATGCGGCGACCGAAAGTTGCGGGCGGTTCTCGACCAAGATGCCGGCGTATGAGTATCATTTCTTATCTCCGAACGGTCCGCGCGTTCGTCTTTCGCTTGTTTCTCCACCGAGTCCACCAATCCTTCGCCGATTCACAAGTTTCGGGGCTCGTTCGCATCCCCTTAGTCAGATGTATGACATTTGTTCCTTCTATACACTAACAATACTGTGTCTCGCCTCCTGGAATCCCCATGAAGACCCTGATCTGACCTTGATTGGCCAACTCCTGCCACATCTGTAACGAACGACCCGTGCATCCCTCAGCCCCGGAATTTGGCTGTAGAATTCAAAACATCCAAGACTGTATCTTACCAGGTTTCCACTATCATAGGTGTACAAATTTCCGGTAAGGGCCCACTACGACGTACATGGTGTCCTATGTATGCTACAGACGTCAACAGCCAAGTCGCTGTGGTAGCCTACATACCGTATAAGTACCTAGACATCTCACGAGATGACGGATGAAGACGGGCAAAAAGCAGCTATCCTGGGATCCTAAAAACTACGGGAACTACCTGGGAGTTACGAGTACTTATGTAATAAGTTCTCGTTCTTTTCTAAAAGTTTACATGGGCTTCGTTCTCATGGGACACGCCCCGATTAGGGAATAAATCACGTGCCGTGTCCCGGGACACGCAGTGGTCTTGTTTGGCACGGAACGTTCCGCTCCGGGACCCCGCGCACTCGGGTTGGTTTGCCTCCGTCGATCGAAGTAGATCGAGCACTACCGCCGCCAGCCAAAAGAGGTAAGTAAGTTCAAAATGTGCCGCGGACCTGTGCAATTAATTTCCCTTGCTCTTTTCAAAGTCCCCCCCATAATACATAGGTACTAGATTATCATCACACATGTAGTTTGCAGAAAGGTTGGCATGAACCAACAGAGAAAATAGACAATTTGGCTCCTATAATGTCTCAGATATCTCCTTTTCTTTCTCTCTCTATTCCGTCTACCCATCTGAGCCTGGCGCAACTATGACCGAGCCCATCAGCCCTTTTGGGGTGTTCCCATCAATGGTTCCACGCGGTACCGGTAGTCTTCCACCGATGCCACCACGTCCCGCGGACCTCGACGCAGCTTCTCTCACGGCCGCATCTGGGGTTCAGGTGAACTTCTGGATTGATGCTGCCAACACTGTCAGTAAATCCGCGGGAGGCAAAAAGGTTCTCGTCAAAACCGGCAACATTGATGCTAGGCGTCATCGACTTGCAGATTACTACAGCATTGATCTCGCAAATATCCCAGTTGCTGTGAGCATTGGGCCGGTCACTCGGGATAGGACCATAAATCAAATGCAATGGTCCCATCTACGTGCGCTGGGGTCCGAATGGTCAGCAAAGGACCAGGCTGGACTTCCATTTCGACTTGTGGCCAATAGTACAGACGTCCAACCCACACGTGGTACATTCACCGGACTTCCAATAGTTCAAATACTTAAGTTCATTGCAGATCAATTACTCTCAAGCATTAAATCAGCAATTGAAGAGGCTCTTACGACTTCATTCCAGTCCAGTACTTCATCTGAGAGTGATACTCTCGGAAGTAGTATGGACATTGAAACCATACAGGCGCTGATTCAATCAGCGAAAGAGGGTGATATAGACTCAGTTGTTGCACTGTTTAAGCTCCAGGCTTCACTTAGAGTCCGTACTTATTCTTCCCACTGATATCACAGCTAATGTCTCCTCCGTCAGAGTGAACAGCCTCCAGCTAGTCTTAACTCATCTACATCCCTTTCGACTGGGGGTCGTGTACCATTTAATCTCAATGCCGTGTCATCCCATTCGTCTTCGACATTGACTGTGGCTGCCCTACCATCGACATCCCCAATCCACCCATCGGCCTCCTTGGATTCCCGCATTTTGGAAAGCGGGGGCATGTCAGTTGAAGCCCTTCGCCGTGCCGATGGTTTGCGAGAAGTGATTGCTCAGATCGAGAATGGGGATGTAGCCAAGATTCGCCAGTTGTACGGCCCACAAAAGGAGCGTGCTACAAATCCGATGTGGGAAACGATCAAAGGAACACTCACACGACGGGAACGACTGGGATCCGAACTCACCAATGAGTTCAATGGTGACAAGGAGCGATTCTTTAACTTTTTCACGTTCACTCCGGATGCTTCCACAGGAAAGAAGCGCAAATCCATGGAGCCGGTCACAAAGTTACGTCCACTGCGTCGTGTTGTTGAGGCCATTCCCCATCGCGACAAGGATTTGCAGACAGAGCAATCATTGGATGAGTACCAGAATGGTGGTGTGTTTTTGCAGGATGCCTGGAACACAAAGTGGGAAGGAAGGAACAGATGGGAGATCTGGAGGGAAATAGGCAAAGAGAAGTACTAGATTCAGCTAGATCAAGTGCAGCCGTTTTGGTACATTTCTATCATACTCTGCCATATACTAGTGGTTGTCCTTCGGAGAGTAGAAGTAGCGAAACATTGTCACTGCCTCGACTTGAGACCATCCACCCCAGGCGGCCACCATATCAACAGTCCAGCCCTTGTTCTTGATTCGGTGCTGGCATCCGCCTCGACGGAATGAGTGGGTCCCATACATTGCCCAGGACTTGTAGCCAAGTTGCTGCAAATCCTGAGTCAATGCTCGACCCATAACACCAGTTGCCTAAAGCCAATTCATGTTAGCACAAAGACTCCAAATCGTTCGGGTCCACATACGATGGGTGTATCTTGCAATATGGCACCGTGTTTATTAACTTTCAGAAACAATGCACCCGTCAAATTGACTGTTGTACCATAGACAACAGCCAAACGAATCAGGGCACGCACAGGACAAATCTTGGGGTCAAGGTCGTTGGCCCACATAGTGCATGAATGAACTGAAAGGTCTTACGAGCGCCTGGGATCATATTGATGCTTTCAAATGAAAGGTGCACCACTTCGAACCGCAACAACAATAGCCAAGCAAATAAATAAGCTGTCTAGAATCCGATGAGCGACACAGATCACAGAAGGATAAGTACTCACATATCTCACAATTCCCCATCTCATCTCCGCTGGTGTTGCATTCGGACGAGATCATACAGATTGTGCATATCTTTCAATGACAGCGCGCGCGCTGAGACTGATACTTCGCCAATCTTGGCCTTCGTCTTCTCTAGCCCTGTCATAAATTCTGAGACATGTCTTGAACGAGTAGGTAGCCCAAAACTGTAGACGAGTTCAGAGCAAACCCAAAAGAATGAAAGCATAATCACCATTCTCCGCTTTTTGAATCAATTCTCCGCTCGGTGACGCTCTCATTCGGACGTATGGTACGGTACCAATATGTGAGAGCGGCCCGGGTGGAAACAGCAGTTGCGAACTGGTAAAGAGATGTCATTATGACGCCGTGGAATGCAGTAAATAATCTTACTTTTTTCCCTTCACAGCCTTTCGCCTTCTCGCCACATTTATGGATTATAAACTGTGTTATATGACCTGGTGTTGCTGAGGAAACCTGTTTGGCTTCCCACTTCGAGTCTTTTCGCATGTGAAAGGCAATGTACGCCTTGACAATGCTACGAGGGTTGTCAGTGCGTATATTTGACATAGAGACTGATTTATACCGAAGATGGCCACCCCGAGTCTTGTCTGTGATGACTGCCCGTGCAATCTGGGCGGCATACTTTGCAACCTCATCATCCTCGTCGGGGAAATCTTGAGTGGCTTCATCAATGAGTGCTTGGATTTGATCAGAAAGAGAATCTTCTTCTTCGAGCCAAAGCTTGAGTGCCTCCTCTGAGAGCTATAACATGCATTAAAAACAACCAAAAGGGATGTAGTGAGAATACACCTCCTCCTCAGAGGGCACTGATTTCATCGTGCTCAAAGACATAGTGGTTAGGAGCAGCAGAAAATTGCTGACCGATCACTCATTCCTTATTTGGCCGAATACAAAAGTGTAATAATTCTGAAGCACGTAGTCTATTATAGATAATACAGTACCAACAGTATGTCCGTAAGGCCTGGCCGCACATTAGTTGGAGCAATTCGGCCCCGCATTGAAGGAGTTACTGACCTTTTCTTCCAGGCCAGGTGGCGGCGTTGGCGATCATGCGGGACAAACAGGGTTGGGGCGTTCCGCACGGTACCCCACGGGGTCTGGCCATGCTTTAGTTGGAGCAATTTGGCGAAAAATTGAAGGAGTACTAACCTTTTCCTTTAGGGATGTTTTCGATATGTCCCATCGGCGGACGTGTCGGCAGGGACGGCAGCGGTGGTCGTGCAGACAAAACGAGGTCGGGGCGTCCTGCATGGCACCCCATGGGGTCTGGGCGCATTTTAGCTGGAGCGATTTGATGAAGAATTGAATGATTACTTGCCTTTTCTTGGGGGGTGATATTTTCGATACATCCACCGGCATCGAGTCCGCGGCGGTGGGGTTGGTGATCGTGCAGGTAAGACGAGGTCTGAGGGTCCTTTCCGGGACCCGATAGGGTCTGGCCGTACTGTAGTTGGGACGATTCGGGCCAGAATTGAAGGACAAGGGAAAGGGGGGCATTTTTGATATCCCATCAGCGGTCGTGTAGGTGGCGGCGGAGGTGGAGGCGGTCTTGTGGGTAAGGCGAGGTCGGGAGGCCCTGCCCAGTACCCCATAGGGTCTGGCTGTACTTTAGTTCGAGTGATTCGGCGAAGAATTGAATGAGTTCGAACCTTTTCTTTTTGGGATATTTTGACATATCCCATGGTCGGTCGTGTCGGCAGCGACGGCCGTTGGTGGACGTGCGGGCAAAGCGAGGTGGGGGGGTGCTGCACGGCACCCCATAGGGTCTGGACGCACTTTAGGTTGGAGCGATTTGGTGAAGAATTGGATGATTACTAACCTTTTATTGGGGGGGGGATATTTTCGATGTATTCCACCGGCGTCGAGTCCGTGGCGGCGGCGGCGGCGGCGGTCTTGTGGGTAATACCAGGTCGGGGGGGGGGTCTTTCCTAGTACCCCATAGGGTCTGGTGGTACTTTATTTGGAACGATTCGGGCCAGAATTGAACTACTACGAACCATTGCTTTGGGAAGGGGGGGATATCTTTGATATCCCATCAGTGGTCGTGTCGGCGGGGGGCGGGGGCGGTCATGCGGGGCAAGGCGAGGCCAGGGGGTCCTGCCCAGTAGTCCATCTGGTCTGACCGCCTTTTAGTTGGAACGATTCGGTCCAGAATTGAATCAGTATGAACCTTTTCTTTTTGGGATATTTTGACATATCCCAATCGTCGGTCGTGTCGGCGGCGACGGCGTTGGCGATTGTACGGGAAAAGCGAAGTCGGTGGGTCCTGAAAGGCACTATATACGGTCTGGCCGTCTTTTAGTTGGAGCTGTTCGGCTCAGAATTGACTGAGTACGAACGATTTCGTTTGGGGCGATATTTTGGACATATCCCATCGGCGTTGAGTCCGCGGTGGCGGCGTTGGTGGGGGTTCGGTCAAGGCGAAGTCGGGGCATCTTGCGACGCACCATACAGGGTCTGGACGCTCTTCAGTTGGTGCGAATCGGCTCAGAATTGATGAAGTACGAACCTTTTTTGTGGGCAGGGGGAAAATTTCCGATTTTGGGTGTCTCGAGCTGAAACGGGGCGGACGCCAGAAGTCGATGGGTGTTGGCAACGAAGGATCACATCTAGGGAGGAGGTAAGAAGAGGAATTAGGCAAAACGGGTACGAACTGGGCGCGCGCGATGGACCCGAGTACCCAAAGCACTTGTGTTGATCAGCACAGAACATGATTAGGCGCCCACGCAGAGCCCAACGCGGAGTCGCGTTGGGCGGTACGTGTGCGGCTATCCCATGTCATGTGTCGTGCCGTGGAGTTGGCGGGAGTTGCGGGTGTACACGCGTACGAGCCAAGGGGAGCACGGGAGATGGGCATGGGTGCCCGGATCCGAAGTCGAGCAGTTTACACTGCTCGACTGGGACGCAAGGGCGATGCTCTGTTCGGTTCAAAGAACCGTGCACGGCATCCTTTTCTGACGAGGATGTGCCGTAGTTACTCAGTCAATTGTGTCTAAAACAAAATTAAAGAGGCTCGTACCTATACCGCTATGGACACGAGCCATGCAAAGACTAGCTGGTAGGGTTGAGCAGGGGTGCGAGGGGATTTGAAGGTCGATGCAGGAAAGAAAGATGGGAGCAGAAGCGGCGCGACGGTGAGGAGCTTGTAGAGCGGCGGCACGTAAACAAACGAAACGCGTGGCGACGCCCAGTCCCACGCCATCAGATAACCTCGCACGGGAGCGCGGAGATGTGATGCCATAGATAATCTCGCCAGCGGTCCATGGGCCCAAAGCGGCAGCGTGTCCCAAGGACGAAAAAGATCTGTTTTTGCATGGGACACGCTGTCAGTCATCGGCCCACTGTAAAACAGCGTGTCCCATGGAAATCTAAGGCTGATTTTTTCCTTGGGACACACCGAAGACCTGCCGCAGGCGAGCGCCTTGATTAGCGAGGTAGGCGCTGCTACGCGGCTGACAGGGCGCGAGATGGCACTTCATTTGCATTCTGGCGTGCCTTCCCAGTCTCGAGCGGGGTTGGAAATCGCCGGAAAATGAGCCGTCGACGTGTTTATGGACACCTCAAGTTGAATGAGCTTGAACGGTGAGGTACTCGCTGAGCGCGTTTACTTCCGTGTATATGGTGCCAATGGGCCGATCACATCACGTGTGCGTACATCACCCTGGCATCACCCGGTGCGCGTCCCATTCTAATCTAAGTGTTGCTTTTCGCGAGCTGCGCGAATCATCAGTTACACTTTTCCAGTAGAAGGAAAATAGTGGCTGTGTTGAAGGCTTTTTCAGAGATTTCATTAGATTTCTTGTGATTACTTAGTGGCTGTGCTTCCGGCTAATTCCGAGCGTACTTCTGAGGTCCACAGTTCGAACCTGGGCAGTGAATTCTTTTTTTATTCGGTCTTTCTTCTCATGATGGACATGACAAGAGGCCGATATGCCTCAAAATGTGTAACCCTCTTCCACATTCCTGAACTCTTTTAGATTTCAACTAAATTCCTAGCTTCAGGGACACATATCTGTCTCAGAGCAAAATTAAAATATGGCCTCCATCTCTTTCTCCTAGTGTTCTCTCCAGATGATCCACCCAGTAACTCCACACAGTAGATCTTTGTCTCTCCACCAGTCTGCATTGAACTTGGGAGCTACCTTGCTTATGGGTCTGGGCATCGTCCGATCAGAAAGCGGCCTGGTTGTACTTGTTTATTCACTGATTTCATCGGTTCCCATTTGATCGTCTGCAAGTACGAAGCGGCACATGGGCTCAAATATTACGGGGCAAGTCCTAAACTGAAGCAAAACAGGAAAACTATGAATTGGACATATGAATTGTGGAAATACTTCTTTTTGAGGAAGTTGTTGTAGTTTCTTTCACTAACTCAATACCTGTGAGATGAGTTCCTTGTTAAAACACAATTCGTAGGTCCAAAATAAGTTTGTTCAGCCTAACTAACTTTTCGCCGACTCGGAACTGTATTATGTGGTCACTACATACTACTACTCTCCAACGATAAAACAGCCATTTCGACCTTTCCTCATTGATTTGGAAGTGGTCTCAAAAATTTGAGGATGGATTCTGACACCATCTGAGATGTCAGTGCCAAAATATCAAGGATCTTGACCCAGTATTGCACCCCCAGTAAGAGAATGAACAACACAGTGTTTTTCCGAAGAAAGACATGTGGACAGTAAGGTAATTGCTTCGTGGAAAATAAAATCCTGTCGCTATAGCATAGAATAGCATGTTATCAACGACTTGATCACTCAAAGTTTTTTGTATGGGCCCGCTATGGGTGACGAGACTCAAAAAGATCAGAGAGCCATGTCTTTTTGGATTTAATTGAACAAACCCGGACAAATGGGCCACTTTCCGATCGGACGGTGCCCAGACCCACTTGCTTACTGGTCTATATCTGGCTTTTGTCTTCTGTGTTTGTGATTAGTGTATCCAAAAAATTCTGACTCCATCAACTTGAGTTGACTTTGAGTGACTTGGAGGGACAAAGTCGAGTCGAGTCGAGTTGAACCTTGCTTGAAGTTGACTTCATGAGTTGTGACTCGACCTTTTGAGTTGTAGCAACACTATTTATGATTTGCAGATCTCCGCTGTCCCTCCACACAAGTGTGTCTGGTGTGTCTGTGAATTCAATAATGTGAACATATTTCTATTCAAGGTTGTGCCTTTTACTTCAGGTAGGCAATATGTAAATCAAAATTCCAACTTTTTACAGTAAGCTCTTTCCTGCAAGGTTGATTATGTATGATGATGCTTACTAGGAAGCACCGGTTGCGCCGGCAGGGACCTTGCTCGAGGAAAGGCTTTACAAATATGTATTATGACATGTACCTTGTACCACAAACACGGTAAATACGAGAAACCCAAAAAAAATCGGGCTCGGGGGTGGGATTTCTGTACTTTTCCAATCTCCCAATCACAAGTTAATCTCTTTCTGCCATCGAATCCACTGGTACCGTCAGCACCTACAACCTAGATTCGGAGGGCATCGCTTCAATGTTAGCTGGAGACTTAATGCCACGACCACCAGCAGTTTCAGCAAGAAAGGGCATGAGCCAACATTGCTGCCAGAAGACGAGTGTCTCGAAGATCTAAACAAGGTGACACATGAGTGGTGGCACCGAATGCATCGGGTGGACAGTGTGGATACAGAGTAACTTGAGCGACTTGGAGGTGTGTAATCAAAGACATGTGATCATCAGCGGGTGAGACGAACAGTGGACCAATTATGAGGGTGGAGAGACCTTGACGAGCAAGGTAATTTGGATTGAACCACCGGTGGAAATTTAATAAGATACTTCCAGTGGTTTGTTCAAGGACCTGTTCCTCATCCGGTCCTATCTGATGTTGCTGGAATAATGATTATCATCCAGATTATTGTGAAGGGCTGGTGTCAATGACTGGGCCCCACATATTGTGCTCATTGCTTATAACAGGTATCTGAACTGTCCCATAGAGTATGCATCCATGACATATGTGGTTCTAATGTGGTCCAGATCAGAGGCAGCACCTGGAGCTGACTTTGCTGAGATATTGGCTGGGTTGCGATGGCTGTGACTGTATACCAAGAAAAAAGAAAAAAGTACGAGGTTTGCCAGGCAATGCCATGGCCCACACCCCAAGTACAATTGTTACCAAAGTTGCAGAAAATTGTTCAAAATTTTTGTGCAATAAAAAAGTTTATGAAAGAGTTGCATAAAATTCCTGGGGAGGTTTTCCCTGATGCAATGACGTCCAGACACATTGTCCAAATAAACACTCAGCTGAACATGCTGCCAAAAATGATTATTTCGCATGCAAAATAAATCGGGTGGAAAATGTAGCCGAAAACAACTATTTCGGCGATTGAGGGATTTTTTGCCATTGGCTCGGAAAATGTTGGACGAATGGCAAAAATCCCTGTCACTGAAATTGTTGTTTTCCACTACATTTTCAACACTGTTTATGTTGCACCTGAAAGACTCATTTTCGGCATGTTCAGCTGTGCTGATTCATTTTTGCCAGTGTGAGAGGTTGACTGCAAATACAAAAAAATTACGAAAAAGGGGTTTCCTGCTACTCTATTCTACGTTCATCCCACACCCGAACAAGCTTGCTTTCATAGACAGGCTGGATTCGAGCCTAGATCTAAGGCTACTGGCGTCGAGATCCGCCTGGCCGTCGGTGGCTGCGCCCCTTGAAACGCACTTCTCAAGGGCAGCCCTGGCCGATATCAGATACGTCATGATTGCTCGCGATGGGAAGGTGGTTCGGTTCGAAATTCGAATCCGCCTGTGCCAATGTGGAATGCATCTGGGCGACCCGAGTATACTTACGCAGTCTGCCAGCGATGCATACCAGTGATATCTCTTCTCCGCTGCCTTTTATCCCGGACGCGCTGCTTTACCAGAAGTACTGCCCCTGATGCTCTATCAGGCTACATAAATACACTCCCTTCCTCCAGCGATTCATGGGTTTACATCACCGTCGTGGCCAATGTGATACTGATCACCTTCGCACTCCGCAATCACGCAAGCGGCGATGGCTGTCGATTCGGGGGGGCTGGGTAAAAGTGACGCGCGACGGCGCGCACCGGCGCGGCACCGGCGCGCATTGACGCGGCAGTGACGCGGCGTGACGGGGAAATTGACGCGGCATCGGCGCGCCCCCTTAAACTCCTCACAGAACACCTCTATGGCCCGTAAGTCATTGTGGGCAAGGCTTTCTAGTTAAATACATTGTTTGGAGCCAAAAAATCCAGCCTCATAATTTTCGACCTTCACCCAGCTTCGGCTAGTCCTCAACCAACCCATGGAATATTTGCGTGGTTCCTACCTGTCTGACGGATTCCCCAGCAAAAAATATCTCACCTACACCCACTGGTGCTGGTCTCGCGGGAAATTGATAGAAGCCTGGATCTCCATTCCATCCGCACATGCGGTTCACATCAGCAATCGTGAGTGCTGTCCACCCAATTTCCCTTCTTGCCCCTCAAAATATCGAGATTTGACAAGTGTTGGGCATGGATCATTGAATGAACTTCCTGGATAATTTTGGTCCCACATCCTTTGACATTATGACAAGCAGTAGATTCACTGCATCCATTCACTGTATTCAGCGGAGTCATGAGATGGGGATATATATTTTTCCGTGTTGATCCTGCAGTGAGGACTGCGGAGTTATTGCTCCTAATAAATTGGCAGAGAAGGCCGGGAGATGGAGCTTCAACATCAGGATAATTTCAGCGACTGAGCTTGCACTAAGCCAATGGTTAGCTGAAGTCGGAAGAAAATACAACCCAAGTTCTATGCGGCCAAATGAGGTGTTCTGGCCAGAAAATTAAATTCTTACATTTGGCGCCTTAACCCAGAGTTCTGTCAGGACTTGGAGGGGGTTCACCATAATACTTCATCAATACGAGACACCGGGTGATCCTGAGACTCAATCTGATATGATTTGGGTGATTTAGATATCATATCCTCACTCTCCCGAATGCTTAGTGATGCTCGGGGAAACCTTGGGCATTGACGCAGCAGTGACACGGCGTGATAGGGAAATTGACGCGGCATTGGCATGCGGGCTCTAACTCCTCATAGAACACCCCAAGTGTCCTGATTTCAATTCCCACCACATTTTCTACTCAAAATACATGAGTTGAACACAAAAGATCCAAAGCCATAATTTATTACTTATCTAGTCATCTGCTAAGCATCGGGGAATTCCGGTATTTCTGCCTACCCGAAGCATTGCCATGGGTGAAATTCGACTTGTGGTCCCTCCAACGATTCAGGGAAGACTCGCATTCCCCATACCTCGCGTAGGGAGAATGGCAGCACTGAAGCCACCTACTTACTGCAACTGGCACGGCACGGCACACATGTCTCGTCGGCAAACAGCTAGTCCTGGATCTCCTTAGAATACACTCACATGCTCGCATTTCAAAGCTTTCAAGTACATACATTACTTGGGGGTGAATTTGGTGGAAATTTGATTACATTCAAATTTATGTGGGATCACGAACAGTATTGCCACCAGTTCCAAGAATGAAGAAGCACCTTGGCATGTGAGGCATTTTGACACTCTTTGGACGATGTAGACCCCACAGCGGGACGCAGGCGGCCACTCAGAGCAGTCGACAGAAGCTCGCGCGCGTTGATGCAGCAGTGACGCGGTGCGATGGGCAAATTGACGCGTCATCAGTGCGCTCCGTTCAATAGAAAAATCTGATCTCTTTCGAACATGTCAAACCGAGAGTGGAACCGATCCTGCTAGGTTAGCACATTAAACTTGTGAAGTAGGCAGGTTGTCAAGAGTTAGTTCAGGAGGAAAATACATCCAAGTCTTCAAGCCTTTGACTCATTGGGCAGAAGATGGTCAAGTGTTTACGGGATGCTGTAATCGATCTTGGTTCACAAAAAGGGTGTCCAACATCTAAATTGAACTCCACTCCTCTGTGGGCCGGTCTCAAACATAGCTGAGAAGAGCAAATCTGATAGATATTTTTGAATAGCATGTTGAATTGGAATTGCAGCTGAAGGTGCTGAGCCAGTAAAGTGGCTGTGCTTGCTCTCTCTTCAAGAGCAAGGATGGATGACTGATGTGGAATATGTGCCCCTAGGTTCCTTCAGCCTCCTGAATTGCACTGTTGAGCAATTCTCAGATGCAACAAGCCTATCTCCCGGGGATGTTTGACATGCATGTCTCGGCGGTGAGTTCCGTGCCATGGGTAGTCGATGAGTCAAACCCTCGGGGAAACCACATATTCCTATTGCCGAGGGCCATCTAAATCATGGCCACCGACAGTCACTTGACAGGTGACAGTTCTGAAGTTTAAGTTCTGTCGCTCTACCTCCCTGGGTATCTGGGTGTCGGCAGGTAGGCATTTTTCCTCTTGAACACCGGTCATTCACAACACAAATGTTTGTATTGTCAAGGCGAGCAGTGAATCCCTAGACAGTAGTTGGGTCAGGTTGTGTGCATCATCCATGAAAGATGCCTATTATTTTCCAGAAGATGTTATATTTGTGAATCAACATTTGTCGCATTAGGAGCGGTAGACGACTTGAATTCACTGAGAGGAGCAGACTCATTGGCATTCCATTCGATGCCATTTTTGGGACCATGTCAGAACTGATCCCAGTGAAACATGAAACAGTAGATCTATCATGTGTTACCTGTGAAATAAAACAACAGGCTTTTTCCATTCTTTTGGGCGTGTCTTCACAAAATTTGGATAGACATAATTTTATGTTATCTTGAGTGTCCTTCTACCAGTGAGCGTGCTGTAGTTTTTTGGCCCACAGATATGTGGGTGGACGTCACGACTAACAATGGAACTCAAACCTAGAAGATGCCCACGACAGCAGTGTGGTTTCTCCATCACTCCTCAGATATCTGTGCATCCTCGTTCAATCTTATATTTAAAGTCACTATATGGAGTCATTTGGTTCAAACTGAACCACCATTCACCAACTGTAACTTGCAGATCGCAAGGTATGACAATTTGCAACAGAAGTTGAACCGTGGGAACAACTGTCTGAACACAGCCCATCCCAACTTTCCTTTATCCACTCAGAATCGATGAATCATCGTGATTCATTGTATAAAATTGTACGAACAGGCTGTGGGACATTCAGACTCCTACTCGATGTCATCCAGGCTTCCCGTGATTCAATCTTTCAGTCAACAACTTCGTGTTCAGGGACTGCTTGCGAGATGATTCTCGTGGGATTCAAGTCTTTTGAAGCGCACACTGAATGAAGTTTGAAGAAGTATCTCTGCATGACTGTTTCAAACTCGTGAGGTATTGGGAAGTCAATGTCAGGATTTGGTGACCGACTGCTTATCACCATCATCCCAATTCATATGACCACAGTGAGGCCAGTAGCCAGTCATAAAAGTGCTTCTCGAACTTGCAGGACTCACTCTGAAATTCACTGGGGGTGGAGGAGATATGGGGCAATACAAGGTAACATGCACCACATGCTTGGCTTCCATGGGTTCAGTATATCAGAGTTGGCAGATATGAAAACATCGAAGGTATATTCATGAGATAGCTATGGGTATAGCCAGAAAGTTTTATTAAAGAGCTACTAGATAACTTGGTTGAAGTTCCGGGGCCGGATGAACACAGAAATAGCTGAATTATGAAATTGCGCCTGGTTGTCTTCCTAGTACTATGTGAGCAAAGGTTTCATAGGAAAAAAGCCATAATTCTGAGTACAATTCGGAGGTAATAGCAAGGTAGTAGCAGCAAATATTGGATTCTGTTCCTTAAACTAGATCTAGTCAATGAGGTATACCAATTCTAGGCAACATAGGTTTGACGCGGCAGTGGCTGTGTTGACGCGGCAGTGACGCGGCATTGACGCGCATTGACGCGGCGTTGACACGCATTGACGCGGCGTTGACGCACACCGGCGCAGCACCAGCGCGGACCCAATGCAGATGTAACATTGCACTCAGGAGTGATGGTGTTTAGTTTAACGTTCGGTTCAAAGCCTACTTGGCCATATATATGTTCACTGTTTAGATTCCAGTCATGAGAACTCTACCGTCGAGTTTCGTAATAGTATCCAGTGGGAAGGGAAAATAGAGGGTACTGGATAGTGCTTCGAGCAACTCTGACATTTAAATACAGGGCAGAGATGTCGTATCCTGACTTACCCGAATGACTAGCGCTCACCCGAATGATTAGCGCTCGTCGGAAATACCTCGGAGAATGCCGCGTCAATGCGCGTCAGTGCCGCGTCAGTGCGCGCCTGCCGCGTCAATTTCTCCGGGCCCGATTCGGGGCATTCTACTGCAAATCCTAATCAACTATCTAGGTGCCTCGAATTCGGACGGCGTTTGCATGGACGGTAACCTGATTAGCAGGCCCCGCTTGCGTCGTGGGATGCGATTAGAAAAACTTCCGTGAGGTATGTCATTCACCTTTTGGAGGGTTGTATAGTCTTGAGAAAGTTCGTCGGGTTATTATATCTGCACTGTTTCTGTCTTGCTTTTTCTGGTACAGATACCGTAACCTCGAGGGGCTTATTGGCCGCCGGCAATCCCTCCCTTCATTTGTCTGGAAGACATTTGGATGAGGTGAAACGACCCGTCGGATGGAAAGCGGAGATTGCGGTATTTTGGCCACAGGTAAATAAACACTGCCTGCGCTTAGACCGGAAACGGTCATGCTCTTCCGAAATTAGGCGGCACGTCATATTATACGGGGGGTAGATATGCAGTCGGTAAACATCTTAGCAAACAACACCTTCATTCATCGATTGAATCTCTGAGAAGTCGATTGAACGAAGAGCAGGGGTGCATGTCAGAATCCGACAGTCTTCTTCAAGGTAACCTGCCAAATGAAGAGAACTTGAAATGGAAGAGAAGCTAGCGGCCGAACCCCGACCGTCGACATATCACTAATAATCAACAGATGTGTTCATCCTGTCGCGCAATCAAAATTAATGTCTTGGAGCCCTCAAATTCGCACTGGTGAAATGGATGATGATTACAACGCCAAATCGTACGTCAAACCAAACAGTGGCCATAGACACAGAAAATGAGGTTAAAGTCAGTGCCGGATAGATCAGTGTATCGGCAGATGCAATTGTTAGGCACTGACTGCGACATGCACTTACCTAGGCAGGGGCTTTGAATTTCCGTCCAAACATCGACGTGGAGTGGAGCGCGCCGGCCGGTTGGCGGTGGGAAGATATTTCTGGCGACGGAGATCGATCGCGGAGGGCAAGGAATTCCAGAGCATACAAGGTTGACCTACAACGTGGTGATATTGCAGTGAAGAATTTCATGGACGAACGAGGTACGAGAGGGGTGAGGGGAGCAATTACTACTCGGTCTGCGTTTGTTTTCAGCCAATACCGGTGATTGGAGGCCGAACGAGACCACAGACCACATTTCGAGGAGCAGAAAGTCGTAGGCCCGGTATAATACTGAATATTGGGGGTCTACATCTCTCCACAGGGTTCAGAGGAATCGCTACTTCGAACACAGATGAATCCGTGTCGATTTCTATTCAGCGGATAACACAGTCTGAAACATATTTCGGCATTCGGGCAAGGTCAGGAGACGACGTGAAACACTTGGCTTGGCTTTTGGAAGGTCGAATTCGTGAACAAGCCGCCCTGGCTTGACTGTGTGTGTTTTACGTGAGAATGAGATCCCGTCAATTGGAAAAATTTGTGCAGGTCCGGGTATGGACGATGGTTGATGGGCCTTGGCGCGTGGTCTTTACTGTCCAATCCCTAGTTGTGTTATCGTGACTCGTGAATGAGAGTGAGTCTCATTGAGATTCTTGGATTGTTCATGGATTCCACGATCCTTGGTACAAGGATTGATTTGTAGTGTGAGTGTAACACTGCGAACTTGAACGTCCGAAACCTCCGTTGAATTAGCAACTGGACTTGTTCCTTTTTTCTTTGGTCCAGGAAGTCCCGATGAGCTTTGAAATGATACTCAAAGATTTCGACAATAGGGACGAGGTAATGTAGACCAGATGAAATAAATGGTACATTGTATGCTCCTCTTTGCGCAGTTCGACGCGTGTCGCGCCTGTCACGTGCAGCGAAGTTTGCAAGTTGCCCGACGCGGATTGCTTATTTCTTCCACGACGGCAATTGGAAGTTCTTATCCTGCGGCAAAGCGAATCTCCGCACCGGATAAGAATCAGGATAATAGGTTACAGCGCCATGCCTGTACTAACTACCACCGATGCTCTCAGGCCCCCATCTCTTCTCCTCCTCGACTTTGACGATGTCAGTTCTTCCGAGCCCGTTTTCTGAAATCCCTCGGGAAATTTTACTCTTCGGCCCATCTCCTATACATTCTCTCGAGCGGATGACAGCCGATTTGGGTGGAAAGGTCAGGATCTGGGCCAAACGGGAGGATTGTAACTCGGCTCTTGCCTTTGGCGGCAACAAGACGCGCAAGCTCGAGTACCTTCTAGCAGATGCCCTTGCGCAGTCTTGTGATACTCTTGTGTCCATCGGCGGTGTCCAAAGCAACCACACACGCCAGGTCGCCGCCGTCGCCGCGAAGTATGGCCTCAAGGTTCGCTTACTGTGCTCGGACATGCTAACACCTCAGCTAAACAACTCCACAGGCTAAACTAGTGCAGGAACATTGGGTCGATTGGCCAGATGCAGTATATGACAAGGTTGGGAATCTACAGCTTTCTCGCCTCATGGGTGCCGAACCGCGTCTGGATCCATCCGCCTTCGGCATCGAGCATAAGCTCACGGCTGCCTCGTTGACGGCTAAAGTTACCGCGGAGGGCGGGAAGCCATATTATATCCCTGCAGGCGCCAGCGACCATCCGCTCGGCGGTCTCGGTTTCGCGCGCTGGGCGTTGGAGGTCGCGGAGCAGGAAATTCACCTGGGTTTTTTCTTCGACACCGTTATCGTCTGCACGGTCACAGGTTCTACACACGCGGGTATGATCGCGGGCTTCAAGCTAATCGAGAAATCCGGTGGGCGGTCTCGAAGGGTTATCGGCATCGACGCTTCCGCCAAACCCGCGGAGACGCGCGCCCAGGTCCTTCGTATCGCGAAATTCACTGCAGCCAAGATCGGGCTCAGCGAGGACGATGTCACAGAAGACGACGTAATTCTGGACGAGCGTTACCATGCCGGATGCTACGGTATTCCGGATAGTCAGACGGTGGAGGCAATTAAGTATGGTGCAGCGATGGATGCCTTCATCACGGATCCCGTGTATGAGGGCAAGAGTCTGGCGGGAATGATCGATATGATCAAACTTGGAGAGATTTCCGGAGGAAACGTTCTTTACGCTCATCTCGGTGGCCAGTTGGCGTTGAATGCGTATTCAGGCATGGAGGCGGCTGTAGGGATCCGAAGAGAGGTTGTCTAGATATGTTCAAAGAAGTTCTGCATAACAGTTAGGTCTAGACTCGGGGCAGTAGCTTTCGACCCGGCGGAAACAGTGATGACAATCGATCAATAGGCTGGCGGAAAAGTAACTGAACCGGCCGGTAGTACGGTCGGAGTTGCCGATGTGGGACTAACAATTTCGTTGAATCGAAAATTCAAAATCTCTCAACCGGAAATCTGAGGAGACAGAGGTTTCACAGATGGTATTAAATATTCTATTGATATTAAAGTTTACAAAGAGCGATGGGACTTTTACTAGACTGCGAAATTGTAGCTTGTGCCGCCATTCCGGATGTCTGGCATCAGTTCCATCACCTCGACATCGTCGCATCACTTGGGGATTTTTAGTATATAGTCGGTTTATTCGTAGCTTGTTGTCCGTCTAGTATATCGCGCTGGGATCCTGGCCACCTAAAGGGTTTGGGGCCGATTTCGATCTTCTACGAGGGCTTTTCCTAGGTTCGTGGGCCCTAGTCAATAGGCGCGCATCCCGCGAAGAGATTGCGCATATTTATGATAATTTTCGTGCCGTTTTGAGTGTCCAACGAATTTAATTTTCAAGGGTTTAAAACCCGAAAAGGTAATTGACAGGGATCCTGGCAACCCTCAAAAGCCCATTGTTAGCAGCGAATGAGAACCCACGCCATTTACCATCGTGTAAATTGGACCCATATGATGTATTTTGGGTATTTATATCATACATTGGACCTTGCAAAAGTAGTGTAGCAGACACATTTTACACAGGTCCTGGGCGGCGGGATCCATACTGTCATCTAAATCGGGTTGGTGCGCCAATGGTAAGACATTGTAGGCCAAAATAAGTGATAGAAAGGTTTATTAGAGCCCAGTTGAATGGACTAACCTGAACACATATCTCTACCTTCAAGGTGTACTGTTGAGAACCCGACATTTAATCTTTTTTCCGGGGTTGAATGGGTGATTTTCTATCTGTATTCGTATCAGGAGGCAGGGGGAAGTGTTTGAGCAGTGTACCATGGGGTATATTGGGGCTTTACTCATCATGATGAATACTGCAAGCCGTTGCAATCATAGTCTTCAAGAGTCCATCAGTATCTCAAATTTCAGAGTGCGAACATTGGTGTTGCAGTTGTGTTGGTGAATTTAGTGATGCAGGGCAGGTTTCCCACCAGGTGCTGCATGCCCAGAAGGCAGCCACAGGGCCTAGCAGACGAATGAGCCACCAAAGTCCCGGATCCACCGCGCATTGGTTGAGAAACAAGCGAGACGGTCGTTCGGGGTTAATAAATTGATGTTCTCACCCTTCGGACCGCGATCAACCCGAAGGTGCGCAATGAGTCATACTCCATCATGTAAAAACAAAGGGTAGATATCATATGCTCCAGTGTCTTATATTTGACCGGTGGCCAGTATCCTGGTCACTGATAGTACCACCCTTGCATATTTCTCGGGGAAACCAAACAGAAACAATCTGAATAGAATTCGGAAGAGAATTC